>JARHVA010002001.1:175000-222500 GCA_037957365.1 Torreya grandis
ATGTTTTTATTTTTTTCCTTTTTCCTAAATATATACATTCTAATTTGTTTTATTTTATTTTACTATTTTAATTTTCTAAATAATTATTAATAATATGAATTAATAATAATTAATAAATAAATAATCATAATGACTTAGTAGCAAATATAAATTCAATAATATTATTTTATTAAAAGATGGCAAATCATGTTACCTAAATTATCTGTCTTTTTAATCAAAATTGCCATTCTATAAGTATCAAAAATATAACCTACAAATATTATCACAAAAAACATTAATGATCATGAATAAAATAACATGACATAATCACATGGTACCACAATGCAATCACATGATATTAATTCCACATAAGTATTAAATTGTGTTAACAAATAAATAGTATGCATAAAAAATTATCTAAATTCAATAAAAACAAAAAATTTACTAATATTAACCATTCAACAATGTATATAATGAGTGACATTAACATAATGTGTGCAAGGCTTCTAGTCATTCTTCTATTGTCCTCCAACAACTCCATCAACATCACCTTCTTTGATGATGCTCTCCCTCTAATTTCCTAAGGGATGAATCTCTCCTATGTCCAAATCACAAAAATAAGGTAGTTAGTCCATAACATCATGACCTATTTATCATAAAATACTATTAAAATTATAAATCAACATGATCACAATGTAAAAAATATAAAATACAACTAGATTCATAGCAATGTAATCATGAAATCAAAGCAACATACATCTATTCCATAATAACATATGACTTATAGCTTTAATAATAATCAAATAAAATCATGAACTATAAAAATCCATGAATAATCAAGTAAGTTTGCTTAGCAAGGAATTAGGATGTGAAAAAACTCCTAGTATCCATTGGGCCCCAAGATTAATAAATTAGGAATCCCATTAAGATTTATATTATAGATGCAACATATTCTCCCACTTATTAGTTAACCTCTTTTATGTCTATAAAGATTAAGCATCATGTAGGAAATAGTTTTTCTTTCATTAAAAAATATTTAGATTTTGTCAAATTTATTAAAGATAAGGTCTCAAGTGAGGATGTTTTACTATTTTTTGATGTTCTGTCTCTCTTCATGAAGGTTACCATTGAGGAGATTATTAAAATAATGTAAAAAATAATAATTATGAAAATAATTGTTTATAAGATGTATGTTTGAAGTAGATTTATGATCAAACATAAATAGTGGCATTGAGATAACCTCTCTATCTAGTGGTTGTTGACTTGTTCATGGTGTTTTTTTAGGACTTAATTCTCTTCTCCTTATAATTTATAGTTCACCAGTGTTTGTATACTACTTTAATCTCATTCATATATTACACATCTCTCATCCAACTCAAATCCAATTGATTTGAATCCTTGATTCCTCAACATCGCTTTGATATCTCCACAATTAAACGATAGCTCAAATTACTACATGAGTGTTTAAGTTCTAGTGTTGTTCAAGTTTTTATGTTTTAGATTATATTTTTAATGTTTTTTTTGTAATTTTTTGTGTGATTTAAAAAAAAAATAGTGTTTATATTTAATGATTTATAGGATAGTCTTGTTGAGGCATAGGAAATGATAAAAGTCCATTAGTATAAAGTTAATAACTTGTTTGTATTTAGTATTTAGTGATGTTTTATTATTAAGTTATAATAATTATTATTTAATGATGTTTTTTTTAGTAAAATTATTTTTATTTTTATAGTTATACATAGATAATACTAAAATTCATAATTAGTTATTTGTCATATAATTCTTTTTTAAATAGCATATGTTTACTAAAATTGTCAAAATAGTTAGTACCACTCATCAGTAAGATATATATTGAAGTTTTTCAAGTGAAAATCCTCTTTTAAAAAGGATGCATTATCAAGTGAATATTAAATTCTCATGTTAAACATGTAAACATTGTGGGGTGGGGGGTGGGCGGGGGGGGCGGGGGGGGGGGGTGGGGGGAAGGGGCAGGGCGCGGGGGGCATGACATAAATTGAAACTCAATGAACAAGTCTATTGAGTAGCATCCTAATAGAGATAGAACGAAGGATGATTATTAATGCCTCTCATTATAAGTTAATGAAGAGGACATGAATATAATAGTGGCACAAATATCCATCCAAAATGACTAAGGTAAGTATAGTTTTTAGTGATAGTAATAATCATCTTTTTTCTTTGATCATGTGGTTGTGATCGTGCGAAGTGGCTAAAATGGAGACAAAGAGGAACTAATCCTTAGTTTTATTCATTTTAAATCTATGTTTGGTGTGTTTTTAGTGAATGGTAGATAAGAGGCTAATGCATTCCCTCTTTACCTTTTTTTTATGTATATATCCATTTGTTATAATCTTAGTACCAAGGATGGAAATGATATGAATATTGGCTATTACTCATATTAGTAGTGAGTATATTTGGTAGATTATATGTATTATATGAGAAATATAATGTTTTAATTGTGAGTGAGTTCTTAATAAAACTCACATAGATGATATTCATAGACATATTGTAGTGTGTGTTAATTACCTTTGATAAAGGAACACTCATTATTAGGATCCCCCCACCTATGTATATGTACCTATATGTGCAGTAAATTAATGGAGAATATTGTTATGTGTTTGATTCTTTTCAAAAATCTAAAAAAAATTATCTTTATCATAGTAAAATATTCTAAATTTATATGCATGTCATGAAATAGAAAAGAATGTCCATATAAAATATTATTATGCACCTAAAGGAATGGTGAATAACGGGATTGGAAAAGAGATTTATGTGAATAAGAAACTACCTTAGCATGCTCTCAACATAATATAAACTTGCACCTATAGACTAATTTTTTTATAAGAGATATACATTTTGTTAATTTCATAATTAAACTAGGTTAATAATATATAAAGAGGAGATATATGTCATTATGCACAAATTAAACTATAAAAATTAATTAAGAGAGTTTAACTAGATGAACATAATTTATTTATAACATATTTTCCTTCTAATTAAAATTAGTATAAATGGTTCACATTCTTATGGACACCAATAAAAATATAAAAATGGCCTAAAAGGGGCTTCACTAGAATGTAAAGGCTAATGTATGAATTTTTAATCTAAAATGATTAAAATTTAACCAAGAATCATTATCTACATGAATATAACCAAGTGTTGTTTTGGAGAGATTCATAAAATTAGGATAGTATGAGAATGATAAGAATCAAATATGTTTATAAGAAATTAAACAACATAGTACTATAGAATAATGAAAACATAATATTATAAAGATTTTGTATTATTTAAATAGGTTTATATCTATAAATAACTTATTATCCATTGAATTTAGTAATAATATTCATGATTATGACTATATCCATAACATGCCCTTACCTTTGGTTTATGCTACTATTAAATCCCAAAATGTGGTCACCCCAATTGATTTTCATATATTAATGAAACAAAAGTGATTGAACATATGTAGGCATGGGACTATAAATGTCATTTTGGACATAATAAAAATGATTAACTCTTCTTATCAACAAGATGACATAATAAGAATTTAATAGACTGAGGTTCTTTCTAAATGATTGTATCTCAAACTATGTATAAATTTTATTACCACCTAAATATTATCCAAGATGAATATAAAAATTTAAGAAGACTCCCTATTGAGCTTGGCTTCTTATCAGGTTTTACTACACCATAAAAAAATAGAAAAGTTATAATTCAACACATTTGTTTAGATTAAAATCCATGCATAGACCAAACCCTAATATTTGTCGCTTTTTGTAAAATGCACTCTACACAAATTAAGAGGAGAATGACAAAAATTTCATAAGTTTTTAAAAAAAAAACATTAAATAAGAATGATAGAAAGAGTTCAACCCAATAAAAATATATTTTCTTAGTCATTCTATAGTGACAGGGATGAGTATATATAAAATGCATAGTACTAAAGATCTAAAGGTTTATGAGGTTCATAAATAAATAGGGGTACTCAATTTGTGAAAATAATAATTTTGTAATCAACACACCCATATTCATTTATAAATAGGCTGCCAAATTTGTATGAATATAACCTGAAAAACATTTAGAACCTATAAAACTAAATTGCTAAAATCCTTGCTAGCATGGTCTAATGATCTTTGCAATATAAAATCTTTTCTAAACATAAACTGAAAATTATTTTATGAACAATTTGGAGTTAGATGTATCTAGGTATATTAGGTTTTTAAGAAATATCTTTAAATTATTTCATCAATATTTTTTTATAATTTAGAATATTTTTTCATAATAAAATAAAATATATATCACAAATATGAAATTTAAATTTAAATTCTAGAAAAAGTAGGAAAATTGATCATTGGAGAACATATTAAAAATAATGAGATAGTGGCACCATTATAAAACACATGTTAGAATAAGGAGAAGGTGATTTTATTCATCCTATAAAAGTTAACTGTTAATATATTTTTATAAGCTAGGAAATAAAACTAAGATGTTCAACCACAGTACATGGTTCTTCATATTCCTTATAATCATTGTATCAAATAAGAATGGTGTTTATTTAAGAAAATGTTTATATCATGTTTCATAATCATTGATTATCATAAATTTAAATTTATTTTAGCCATTATGAATGGTGAGTATTTTAATGTTTTTTATGCCTAGAAATACATAACATCTATGTGACAACATGGTTTTTCAAATGGAAGCATTAAAACTAGAATTAAATTTACTCTCAATGTAATATTAAGTTGGTTTTGTAAGATTTAAATGTTTCATTTAATAATTATAAACATTATAACACTTTCAAGGAATAATTGTCTAAGAACCATGGAATATTATAAACATTTGTTTTTGTTTATGATTTGGTCTTTGTTTGAAAAATAATTATTTTTCAAATCATAATGGAGATGAAAAATGGTTTTAGATTATACACCCCCCCGATTTCATAATAGGATGCTTGTATTTTTTGAGAAACATAGCCTTTAATAAGTTTTACAGAGTAATGCAATTTTATATACATGTAATTTTATGTGTCCTTTTAGGGTTTAAAATATATTTTTATATGTTTATAAGATTTTTTTGGTGTTATCATTCATGGGTTTTAAACCTTTTGTAGCCTTATAGTCTTGAATTCTAACATAATTCCCAATGATTTTTATGGAAATGCATTGAAAAAAATTGATTTTATAAAATTAAATTATTACCATACACATATTTAACAAAAATAGACCATTTTATATGACTTAAAATCTAATATATGTTATCCATATTTTAAATAGCGATATAATATTATATCCAAGACCATATAATAAGGAAAACTAAAGTAAAATGCATTTCCATATGGCCAAATCATTGTAGACACAAATATAAAGACTAAAAAGGGATGAAATATGTCTTCACCAAAATAAAAAGGCCAATGTATGATATTTATCCATTAAATACATAAAATTAGACTATGAAACCTTCTTCGCCTGAGAATATCCTAATGAATATTTGGAGACATTTAAAATGTTAGGATATAATAAGAATGATAAGATAGGGATATGTTAAAAATTAAATATCATGCTCATACCTATGCCTAAGACTTTGAGAAGTAATGTATTCTACGAGCCACGTATATGCTGTTTAGGCATAATGTATAATGAAATATCATATAATCATCAAAAAATAAAATAAATAGGGATTCACTTCTTCATGGACACCAAAAATAATAATATAAAAAGACCATTAAAAAATATCAATAGACTATAAAGGCCAATGTACTATATTTTTTTTCCAAAATTCTTAAAACTAAAATGGGAAACCTTCTCTATGTTACAATAAACAAGAGATAATTTAGAGAGATTTTTAAATTTAGACCAGTAAGAAAACTATGTTAGCATGAGCCTAAAAATGTCACTCTCCATAATATAAATAATTAACTCTTAATATTAACAAAATTACTTAATAGGAGTTTAGTATACTGAGTTTCATCCTAAATGATTTTATTTTAAATAATACAAAAGTTTTATTGTTACCAAAAGATTATCCATGATGAATATATAAATTTAATAAGACTCCCTAATGAACTTGGCTTGCTATGAGGTTAGAATAAACCTTAAACAAATCTAAGATTTTTTTAAAAATCAATATCTTTGATTAGATTAAAATATATGCACATACCACACCCTAATATTTGTCCTTTGTTCTAAAAGGTACTCTACACATCTTAAGAGGAGAATGAGGTACAATAAACTATGTGCAAACCAATCAAAATATATTTGTTAAATCATTCTATGGTGATATAAATGAGTTGAAATAAAATTCATAGTATTTACAACATAAGTGATTATAGGATTCATAAAGAAATAGAGACAATCATAAGGAGAAAATTGTAAGCAACATACCGACATTCATTCTAAATCCAAAAATTCCTCCATTTTTTTAGGTACTTATTATGTTGTCACTATGGTGACTATCAATACCATTTGAACCATTATAATGATGTTATTCCTTCCACCATGATCCTTTATTATGATTAGTGGCACAATAATTTATGGCCAAATATCATGTTCCAAAGAATTTATGGCAACAAAATGGAAAGCCTTCATAATCAAGAGGTTATTTCTAAGTTTTATCTTGGATTTAATTTTTTTAATAATTTTATTATGCTTGATTAAAATATTCAATATTAGTGTGTTTAATCCCTAGATTCCAACTACTAAAAATTTATCCAAGAACACTACTCCAAAATTATTTTTGAAACATCCATGATATTTAAGCCCAAGATAAAAACCATGTCTTCTCAAAGCACCCCAATCAAAAAACACCCATTGTAAATACTAGATTTAATATTTTGTGTTTTTAATACATGTATTAATTTCTAATTTTTTTTGGCTTAAATAAGAATAATTTTTTATCAATGAATATATGGATTTTATAATGTGTTATAGTATTTTACTGATGTGAAATATATGATAAGTTCTTGAGTGAATTCAAGTTGATAATATTTTAGAAAATTATAGATCCTCACCTGAAATGACAGTATGATTTTTCTAAATTATTTATTTTTATTTCAATCAATGATTTCTAATCATGTAATTTAAAATGAAATATTTACTTCTAGTGTTTGAGTAATATTTAGATGCATCTAATATAGTTTATTGATTATGTTATGTATAATATTTTCAAGTATCCCTTCATGTATAAATTTCCATAAAGATATTCTATACAAAGTTATTTTGGAATGAAATGTGTGCATCATTGTTATTTTCCACTAATTATCTTTATTTCAAAATAATTTATTCCTTGGAAAAATGTCAAAAAACGTTCTATAATTTATTAATTTTGTTTTTCCTCCTTGATCTTTCAAATAATTAGTAAGACTCTTCTTTTGTTTGTATCACCATTTTACATTACACATCCTTTGTAGAGTTACTTGATTTAACCTATATAATAAATGTTTGTTTAATATTGATATTTTTTAAATATATAATTCTATAATACTAACACTATGCAGTAAAGATATTGATAATCCTATAATATAGAATTTTAAAGTTATTCAATTATTTAATCCACTATTTTTTTAACTAAAAGAGGGGTAAAAATTTATTGAAAAATGGAACAGAAAATAGGAGAATTATAGAGTTTTATCCTAGTCAACAAGTTGGACAAGCTTTTGAAATAGATTCAGAGGAAGCATCATATGATCAGAAATGTTCTAGGCTGGGCCATCCTCTGAGGCCCATTTAGTCAAGCTATCAGCTACACCATTCCACTCGCGAGGGATATGCCTAAAAGACACAGACTCTAAGGAAGTACATAGCTAGAGTATCTATTGAACAATCGCGATCAAATGCCAATCCATAGTCATGAAGTTCCTTTTATTGAATAAGTTGACAACCACCTATGAGTCTGACTCACAGATAATTCTGTGCCAGCCATGTTGGCAGCACTGCTGCACTACATCCAGGATAGCCATGGCTTCCATAAGGTTATTTGTATGGTAGCCCTTATAGATAGAAAAGAGAAACTGGATATCACCAGTGCTATCCCACCTGACTCCCCCAGTACCCACCATCCTAGGATTTCCCCATGAGGAGCTGTTGGTGTTGATTTTTAACACTCTAGTCTCAGGGGGAGTCTAATGCCCCACGTGATTGATAGGCTGCAGCTGCTGACTAGTGCCATTCACTGAGTGAGTGAGGGGAGAAGTGGAATTGTTGCTAGAGAGAGCAAAGGAGAAATGTGAGTAAATATCAACATCTACAGTGTCAAGACCCACAGCTTTTTACATTTAACTTAGAGAGTTTCTTGAATGAAATTAATAATTCTCCCCCACAGAAGTCTAAGCTCTAAGTGTGCATCATGGAAGATCCTTCTGTTCTTTTCAAGCCAAATATGCCACAGAATAAAGGACAGGATGATGGACCAAGCCACTTGAAGGACATAAGCCTTAGAAGGAGGGTGGCCCAAATGATCCTAGAATTCAGCTAGAGAAGACGCTTGCCAGCATGAGCACCCCCATACCTCCCACCAGAGGTGCCAAATCTGTTTGGCAAAGGGGCATTGGAAGAAAAGGTGAGAAACAGTCTCTTCACTATTGTGACATAAACCACATATGGAGGGCCCCTAGAAGCCTCATTTGTAGAGATTGTCCCAAGTAAGAAACCTATTGTAAATCAGAATCTAGAGGAAAAAGTTGCACTTAGGCCATGAAAACCGATTCCAAACTTTATTTGACCAAGAGGTCTCCATTACGCCAAATATTTGCTTTATCAAACCCTGATACCCAGAAGAAATAGAATACTTCCCAAAAGGGGCGCCTCCCCAAGCCAAAACATCATGCTCCTACAAAGAGCTACAACCTCTAAAAGCTAGAATCTGGGCTAACTCTAGTTGTTCCCCCACAGAGCCCCCTGGTGGCTAGTCTGAAGAGTTCTTCCAATGATAACCCACAACCATGTCCAAGTCGAAGGCCTCCTTATAATGAGCCACTGTATTCCATCCAGCCACAAGGAAAGAATCACTAAGAGGCTGCAAGTGTAGATGGGAGGATAAGAGAGGAGGAGACCCATCCTAGGAGTCAACCCAAAAAAGGGCATCATTGCCACTATTGCAGATCCAGAAGAGACTGCATTTCACAAGATGAGCTCCAAGCTTGAGGGTGGTCCACACCATAGAACCTCTTCCCTCAGGAGGCAACCTGTAAATAGTAGAAGGCTTAGTGCCAAGGTAATACTTGTAAGATAGGATACAGGCCCATAGAAAAGATGGACTAGAACACCAGCGCCATAGAGTTTGGCTGTGAGAGCTTGGTTGCATAGGATAGCAGAGTGCAGGCCAAGACCTCCTTCCTTCTTTGGCCGACACACAATATCCCAATTTATGAGGCTCCATTTGGTATTTTGCAGGTTACCACTCCAAAGGAATTGGTGAGAGAGAGCATTAAATTTCTGAAAAAAATACACCAGGGTAGCCTGCACCATACTTCAGTATATGGGAAGGGCCTAAATCACAAATTGTAGAAGTATCACCCTGCCGGTCATAGAGATCCACCTATGCATCCAATGATTAAATTTTTTCTTTAGTTTGTCAAGTACATTCTGCCAAAATAGCCTAGGCTATCTTCCCACCACAATAGGCACGCCAAAGTAAGTCAGAGGGAGAGATTGTGTCTGAAACCTCAAGATAGTATCAATCCTCTACTAGATCTGTTCAGGAGTGTTGAAGAAAAAAATAGAGGACTTGTGATCATTAAATTTTTGTCCATAAGTGGCCAAATAAGTATGTAAGGTGAGCTGAAATGCCTCAGCTTCATGAATCTTAGCTCTCCCAGCAAGGGTTGTATCATCTACAAACTGGAGGTGGGTCAAGGTGGGTAATCCAATCCCCCATTTCCATCCTTGAAGCATATTCTGAGATACACGCGCCTGATAAGTTGACCAAGTCCCTCAGCCAAAATGATAAACAAATATGGAGAGAGCGGATCTCCTTGGAGAAGCCCTCTAGAAGCACCAAAAAGCTCTAAGGGTTCACCATTGATAAGGACCGAGAAGGAGGGAGTAGTAACACAGCTCAAAACCCAACGCACCCAAGCCTGATTGAAACCAAAAGCCAAAAGAACCTTGTGCAAGAAGCTCCATTTGACTCTGTCATAAGCCTTAGCGATATCAAGCTTAATGACCATGGCATGTTCTTGGGAGATACTCATAGAGTGAATAGCTTTGGAAGCAATGACCACCCCATCTAGAATTTGTTTGCCTTGCATAAAAGCCCCTTGTTCCTCAAAAATAACCATGGGAAGACAAACTTTAAGCCTCTCTGCAATGAGCTTAGTAATGATTTTATATACCACATTACAAAGATCAATGGGCCTAAAGAAGTCCAGCTAGTTTTCCTGTTCCTTCTTCGGAGTAAGGACAAGGAAAGTAGCATTCAATGCCCTAAGAATTTCTTTGTTGGCATAAGATTCCTGAACCACATCCAAAAGATCATGATTGATAATATCCTAGAAGTCCTAAAAGAATTCAGCAGGGAAACCATCGGGCCCTGGAGCTTTGCCTTTATGCAAGCTAAAGACCACTCCCTCCAATTATGACACGCCAACTAGCCACATAAGAGAGTCATTTAGATCCAATGTCACAATGGAGGGAATACAAGATAGCATGGTATCCTCTACTACTTCAGCTAGAAGTTGATCATCTGAAAAGAGAGCAGAGTAAAATCGAATAGCTTCCTTGGATATAGCTTGAGAGGAGGTCAGACATGTCCCATCCGAAGTAACAAGAGGGGAAATGAAAATCTTGTTACGTCGAGCCTGCACAGAGTTATGGAAGAAAGCAGTGTTCTTGTCCCCTTCCTGGAGCCAATCTATTCAAGCCTTCTATTTCCAGTAAATTTCTTCGTGAAGATCCCACTCATCTAGATCAGTAGAAGCTTTAGATTTAGCCATGCTAAGGGTTTCAGATAAACCAAGATCCTGAATCTGCCTGGTAATGACATCCAACCGATCTTGTGCCCTCTTCTTCATGGAATGGAGATTAACAAAACAATTTCTATTCCAATACTTTAACTTCCTTTTGACATACTATAATTTTTTAGAGAAGGAAAACATAGTGGTGTCGTAGGCAAGGCCTCCCTATCTCCACCAATGAGCCATTAAATCATGGAGTGAGGAGTTGCGTAGCCACATCAACTAAAACATAAATGGAGGCTTCTTGGGGATAGCAATAGAACTAGTAGAAATCTTGATAGGCTAGTGATCAGAGCCTCTCCAATCAAGAATTTTAGAAGAGAGATAGATGGAGCTAGAAAGCCAAAAACAAGAAACTAGGAACCTGTCCAGGTGCTCAAAAATGGTAGCTTCCCCAATCCTTCTATTATTCCAAGTAAATAGCCTGTTAAGGGGTTTAACATCTGAGAGATGCAAAAAATTAATATTTTGTTGAAGAAGCTCAGAAGAAGGGCCCAACCGAGCCAACCCACCTCTCTTCTCCTCCAGGCTAAGAACAGAGTTAAAATTGCTAGCCATAATCCAAGGTAGGAAAGGATGACAGCTTTTGACATACCGAATATGTTCCTAGAGCTTGAGCTAACCAGGGGAGTCAACAGGAGCATATACATTAGTGATAAGAATCAACTCGCCAGTCTCATGAGAGGAAGCTACCATTGAGAGGGCCAAGATATAGGACACCCAATGAAGAGGAGTAACTTTCCTAGGATCCCACCACATAGCAAGACCACTCGAGCTCCCCAAGGTACCAACGCACTGGCAGTGGCCACGAAGCCAAATATTAGGAGTGAAAGTAAACATGGAATCCATAGAGAGCTTGGTCTCTTGAATACAAAGAATATCTGGGGAATGTTCAATCAACAATTTGTGCATAGCCTTTTGTCTGGGGATGCTATTCAACCCCCTCACATTCCATGATATAATAATCATTGAGTAGAGTGAGGAAAATGTTCATCCAAGGGCTTGACATCCCCTGACTCTACCAGTAAATCACTTGTAAGTTTAATTTTGTCCTGGTCCTTCTTGCACCCAGCTCTGGAGGGAGTAGTAAAGGATACTTTCTTAAATGGTCTTTGCATCAAGCCCAAAGTAGAAAAGGATCCTTTTTATTTACTAGAATCACCCACACCTTTAACCAAATCTGCCCAGGGAGCATCCTTGTCCTGTGAAGTAGGAGAAACCACAAGGGCCCTAGACTCAGGGCCAAGAGAAGTCTTTGGGATCTGTTGAACAACAAAATCTAGGGAGTCATTAAGAGCACAACTCCTCCCCTATGACTCAGGCACCCCACACTGATCCACTATAGGAATGCCTTCCTCTATAAGCATGCTATCAAGAGTTTTGAAATGGTTGAAACTAGGGTCCACTTGCTGGTCTAAATGCAGACGTTTCTAACCTCATCCCTTAACATGGCGTTGGACTGGGATAAAACCATCACTATCAAGACTAGTTGAACCAGATGGGCCTTACCCTAGACTTGAGGTATTCAAGTGACCTTTCCCTTTTGCAACGGTGTCAGATTGAATATTCATTGTTCTAGTATGACCAGATTGGTCGTTCCCTATGCCATCATTGGCCGTTCGTGGACCAGATGACCCACCCAATGTACCACCATCTTTGAAAGCCTGAGGGCATTGGTGCTGTAAATGCCCATACACATGGTAGATTTGACAGTGAAAGGGAATGGATTCATATTCTAGTTGTTGGATCCATGAAGAAGAGCCCAAGAAAAATTCCATAAAATTTGGCAGAGGATTATTTAAATCAATATCAACATAGATACGGGCATAGGAAATAACCTTTTATCTAGTGATTGATGCGAGATTGCAGCCGGTGTCCCAAGCATAGCAGTAATCTGACGTAAGATGTCCTCACGCCAGAATTCCAGAGGTAGTCTCGGTAGGTAGACCCAGACAGGAACACGTGATGGGAGATCCTCTGTAGAGTTAAACCCCACATGCCAGGGTTTGATAAAAAGACCAATACGGTCATAAAAATAAGGGCCTCCCTCAAAAATCTGATTTTGATCAGACACAGAAGAGAAATTCACCATAAAGTAGCTATTACCAGCTAGCATAATATAAAAATCGCCTTCCACCTGCCATGAGTGGCAAATCTAGGCTTCCAAGGCTGACAGGGAAATTTGGATGCCAAGAAACTTGCAAATCAATGCGTGTGAGGTCAGATATTCCACATCTTCCTTTACTGCCTATGGAGAGATAACCAGTACTAGCCGGTCCTAGCTACGCGGAAGGTAGCCATTAACTTTATTTAGTTTGGAGCGTTTGCTGACATAGAAGTCTACTGAACCTGAGTATTCACCCCGGCCATAGATCGATCACTTCTGGAGGCTCCAGAAGGAAAGCTGCTCCTGGAGGCCCCATTTGCATCCCTCTCTTCGTCACCTAACATCCTTCCCCCATTTAATCCACTATTTTAATTTATCAACAATAGTTGAATTTTTTATAATAGTCACTATAGCTAGTGATGGTTTAATACCAAAATTTTTAAAATTAATTAATTACTTCTAGTTGTGATTTGGTGTTTGTTTGAAGATTAAATGTTTTTCAAATCATAAGAGAGATTAAAAATGTGTTTAAGATAGTATGCTCCTTTCCTTGCATATGAGCATGGATATATTTTTAAAGAAATAAATCCTTTTAGGTGATTAATATAATAGTGCAATTTTATATGCATGCACTTTTATGTCTGATTTTAGGGTTTTAAATTATTATTTTTTCTATTGAATTTTTTATGGTGCTATACATCATGGAATTTATATGTTTATATGTAAAATAAGACGCATATATATTTTTATACATGGTTACGAGATTGGAATTATGTATGAATAACTTATTTATGAGCTGCTATATGTTTATTTTGCTTGATGACATGTAATTTAAATCATTATTTTAAATGAGTATATCATGATAGACTATAATTTTATTTATTAATGCCATTGATTATTAAGATTATGGATTTACCTTTTTATACCATTGAGGTGTGATGATCTTTATAATTTTTAGGAGATATAAAAATTAGAAAAAACTATACAAATGTTGAGTTGAGTTGGTATGGAATCTATAGATTATCTATCATGGTAGTAACTGAGTTGATACCATGTGTTAGGAGATCCAATAGAGGATAAACACCTTGAATATAATGCACTACATGAAAATTTGATCCCTTACACATTATTATCATGAAATTGAATAATTTTTTATAAATTATAATTTTTAAATGAACTGATTATTGTATCATTGGCATATAAGTTTTATAATTAAGGCATGTATGGAAATAAATATGGGTCATTAATATAAAATGAATGGCCATTTTTAAAGATAGGGATGTCTGCAAAACTAAATATTTACTAGTTTATGAATGAAATACATGAATGTTTCCATTCACATACCAATAAATATTACTATCTTTATATCAAAGATAAGAATTCCATTAACATACCAATAAATATACACTCAGATGTCTCAAATAAATCCTTCTATGAAATCATGTTGTGATTTATATATGATGTTGTTATTAAATTATTGAACATTTAATTCTATGTATATGAAAATCATAAAAATTAATTATTTATTACTGTGAATTATTGTTTTTGTAGTACTCAATAATAATATTATAAATATTATTTGTGGTAAGTCTTTTTTAGCACATTATTTCATTATTAATATTACGTGTTAGTTATTAGTTATGTTAGATGATTGAGTAGCTTAGTGGTTAAGTGTTACAATTATTATAACTAGTTATATGTTGTTATTACTTACCTTATTTTAATGAATAATAACATATAACCCATTTAAGAATTCATCTGGTATCAGATCATAGGGAGGTAATCACTGAGTAGTCAAGAGCATAGAAAGAGTTGATCGATGCCTAGAAGATGATTGAAAACTATGAAATGGAATCATGTGTAGCTAAAATCATATTCAAGGTAGCCTTAATGTTCATAGTAGACTTATGCATTTTAGATATGGATGGTAGTGGCTGAGGGTTATCCAGTTGAAAATTATTGAGTGAAGGCAAGCTATAATGCTCAAGGAAAAGTCGAGGCTAGATCAACTATTTGAGGAGAACCTAAAAATGTAGCGATCTATTGGAAGAGAATCTATGGAATAAGAATAAAATATTTTTATTATCAGGAGAAACACTATCCAATAAAGCTTCTCTCACCACAAATCGAGGTATGACAATCTTAAAATATGAACTAGAATGCTGATTGAAGACTAAGTATCAAACATAGAGTGCATAAATCATTTTGAATGCCTATGAGTTCTACCAATTACAACATATTTTAATATGCTCTACAAGCTTCCCTCTATAACACATGTAATCCTTAATTAGATAAATTAGTTAACCAAGTCTTGCTAGAATATTTTATGTTTGATGTGAAGTGCCAGGCACAAATTTTTTTCATAAATCTTGATGAAGGTTAGGATGCATATGACGAATGCAAAGAGTAATACCCACATAAGCATCAATGCCAGGTTACACCAGTATAACTAGCCAAATTGTATGCCACTTTTCCTCCTTGAAAAAGGTACACTTTTTTATACATACACAATTTTTGAAGCGATAAAATACTATTTTTATTGTGAAATCTATATAAATAAATAAATAAATATCTTCACCAAAATTATCTTGTCTGATGCCCAGCTTCTGAAAGGGATAAATTTTTTCATAAGGAAGACAAAGATGTGAACAATTATTCAATTCAAATAATTATAGAGCATTATGACTAGTACAATGACCCATCCTATCTAAGATGATGAGCAAATGAAAGATGACAACTCAAATGCAAAACCCTAGATGTTGATCACACTCAGTGTCATTGATGAGGTTCAACCTCATACTTAGGATGTATCAACATTGAAGGAGTTTTGGGACATTTTTTCCACTATTTACAAGGTGAAAAGTAAAAAGCAAATCCTACATCTGCAATACAATCTTCATAGTAAGTAGTTTATTTCAAATAACTAGTGAATTTGCTTTAACAAAAATAATCCATCTAACATGTGCAAGATGAGTTCAAGGATAAAGCCCTGATTTACAAGAAATGTGGTCCAAATATCTCAAAATGACCACCAAAGAATGAGAATGAAAAAATATAGTGTTATATTTGTTACACCAATATACATGATAATGATCACTACTAGTATACACCCTATACACAAAGCTCATTCTATCAAGAAGGCATATTCAATGGAAATGATTCACGCAAATTAGAAATATATTCACCATGAAAAAATTAGTGTAAAAATGTAGAAACATAACAAACATAGGGTTCTATTCAAGTTGATATATTTAGATGCCAATGATCATCTCAATGTCATACATACCAATCTCTGCAAACCCTTGAATACATCTCTCCAAGGATTCAATTTCTTCCAATTATTTATTGATGATTTATCTTGCTATACATGGATGTTCTTTCTAAAGAATACGAGTGAAGACTTTAATAATTTTAAGGTCTTCTATCATCTTGTTGTCACCCATTTGGGGAGGCCTCTTCACCTCCTCGACTCAAATCAAGGGGGGAAATAACATTAAAGGAATCATTCCCATTATTGAAGTAACATGACATCAAACAACACTTGAATAATCCCTTTAGACCTAAAAAAATGGAATTGTAGAGTGATGCAATTATTCAATCATGGATATGGATCATTAATTACTTTCCACTATGAATTTAGAGTTACCATTTTGGGTAGAACTAATTTAGACATTCATATCTCTTCTCAATAGAGTACCTACAAAGATCTTGTAAAATAAGACACGAGAATAAATATGGAGTGGTTGTAATCCTTTGATCTCATATCTAAGAGTATTTTTTTATAAATCATATATGCATATCCCATCTAAAAAGAGGAAGAAGATCAAACTAAAACCACTATAGTGCCTTTTGTTGGGCTATAATACTAACTCAAAAGCATATTGTCTCATGGATTATGAGACACAAATGATTTATGAGAGTCAAGGCATGATTTGTGATGATTCATCATTCGACTCATTGACATACAAGGAGTTAGAACATACCATCTCTAATAGACTTATCACATAGTTAAATGATTTGAAAGATGTTCAATTTACTAAAACATAAAGATAAATGATATTTAGCTAGGTTTATTATGCAAATAGATCTGTACTAGAAATAAGTACAAAGTATGTAGGAATAATATTCTAAAATAGTCATTAGATTTTAGAAATTATATTTTTGTATCCATTGGCACTATTGTTATATCTGGACACTATCATAAATATTGGTATTTGAATGTGATGTAGATATTCATTATGAACTAATGACTAGATCTAGATGTGACCAAGCTTGTTGTTCTATGTTTTTTTATGTTTATACAAATGTATTCATATCTATGTGTGGGAAAGTTTATGAACAAAGGTTAAATATACTATATGATGAATCATGTAGTGATCTATCTCGTAACTTGAAAAATGTCACTCATGGGTTGCTCCTTGAATGTTTCACACCTATAGTATGACTACTCCTATGCTTGATATAAAAATATGTATGAGTAGGGTATAATAGGTTAGTTTTGAAGTGGATAAATTAAAAATTAGTAGTTGTTTATAAATTATTTTCTATATGAGGAATGAGAAGGTTTAGACTTGTATTTATACCATAATTTTTAGAAATATCTAATGATTCTAGGTAAATGTATTAAAAAAGTGATTTTATACAATGAAGTTATTACCAAATACATATTTTTAACATAAATAAACCATTTGATATGATTGAAAACCCCACATATATTTGCCACCTTTTAAAATAAAAATAAACTATTCTATCTGAGACAAAAAAAATAAGTGCAAACTAAAGTGAAAGGCCTTGCCATATGGCAACATCCTTATAGATACAAATATAAATACTAAAAATCACTAAAAAAGTCTTCTTCAGAATATAAAGGCCCAAAAATGAGCTTTATCCCTTAAATAATTAAGATTAAATTGTGAATCCTTCTCTGCATGAAAGGAAGTTAATAAAATTTTGTAGACATTTCAAATTGCACACTAGCATGAGAACAATAAGATAGGTATTTTTTTAAAAAGAAAGCACTCCCTACAAACCTATGTAGAATATTTTGAGAAGAAATAATGAAATTCAAAAATTAGGAATGTATTGTCTATCACAAAGTCAAATGAAAAGAGTAATATATTGATCCAAAAAATAAAGAAAAAAGGCTTCACATCCTTATGGATACCAACAAAAATATTACAAAAAAGACTTAAAAGGGGACTCGTTAGGATGTAAAGGCCAACGCCAATGCCTCAATGTGCATCATGTTACACATACAAAGAGTTATTGAAATTAATTGAAGAATTTTTTTTGGAACTTAAACCATCACTATCTATAGCCAAAAGTTTAAAGACTTGAGATATTGTTAAGAAACTAGGACAATGGATTAAAGAATTATATAAGTTATGATGCACACATTATGTTATCAAATAATTTTTTGCATAAACTATTTATGATAAATTTTATAAGAGAAGATACTTGAAAGCATTTAATTATATTATACAACATAATTAATAAATTGTCTTTAACACATCTAGATATTGTTCAAACATAACTAACGAATTTTTCATTTACAATTACATGATAAGGAACATGGAATGAAATTAAAAGAAACAATTGTAAAAATATTATAGTCTCAATTCTTGTGATTGATTTCAAATTTTATAAAATTATATCAACTCGAATTCACTAGGAAACTTAATAAACATATATTTTACATCTTTAAAAAGACCATAACACATTCTAAAATCGATATATACCATACAAAAAAATGCTTCTTGGTCATCCTGACAAAAAGTAATACAAATTAAAAATATGATAAAAATACACTAATGTTAAATATAATAATTGCTATAGAAATAAAATTGAAATTAAAAATTATTTAAAAAAATAATATATAAAATTTAGAAATTAAAATTAAAAATTACAAAGTTCAAAAATATGACACAATTATGAAAATAAATAATTTTAAATTAAGCTAGAAATATGAAAATAAAAGAACAATAAAAGCCAAGAAAAAATTGTAAATCAACTAAATTAGAAAAATGAAACATTTTAATTTAATCTTTTAATTTTAATTATATTTCCACATTTTATTATTATTTTTACCATAATATTTACTTTTATATTGTTTGAAATTCAACTTTTAAATTTTTTTTTATGGTATTTTAATCATAAATTTATATTTTATATTATTTAATTATATTAAACTAAAAAATTGTAATGAATTACTCCTTTCATCTTCACAATGAATAAATAGATCTAAGTTTGTAAACATTAATCATGTTATTTTGATTCTCATCCAACACTCGCATAGTTTCATCCATAAGCACTCGCTATACTCTGCATAGACTATGAAAATACTATTTATATTATCACCTTTCATAGGAAGTAATTTTGTCTTGAGGCTAAGCATTTTGAACAGTTGAGAATAAAAATAAAAAAGAAGACTGTAGATTTAGCATTTATCAAAAGATGTTGGGATAGGAGTGTGTCTAGATTTTATTAAAATAAAACATTTTTTAAGATGTGAAAGGAATAAATCCATCTTCGATAGAACTAGATTATCTTTATTAATGTGAGTTATCATACTCAAGAGATTGGAGTCTAGCCAATTTTCTATAAGATTAAAATATCTTCACTTAAATCTAGCTCCATCTCTAAAAACTAATCTTTAGATCAGGTTTTATGTTTCCTAATTCATAAGAGCACAAGGACTGAAGCAACATTATAAAATTAATCAAAATATAAAAATCCTTCAACTCACTAGACATCATAGACATGGATATTTAAATTTGTTAGGTAGTTCTTCTGATAGGTTTGATTTTATCCATGAGAATGTCAATCCATCTATAATTAACAACAATTACAATCGATATCCTGTTCCTCTTACAGATTCACCAAATGGTATTATGCTCTCCTAAATCTAGGATCAATTAGTTGGGTAGAAACAATAGAAATCTCCCCAAGTAGCATGTATAAATGTTTTATGTTATGTTCGTTATTGAATAAATAAACTATTATCTATAATAAATATATCTATGCCTTGCAATGCATCAATTCCTTTTCCTTCTCACATCTCCAATTTAGTTTTAGATCAACCTATTCCCATTCCAGAGTTTATGGTGTCTTATTATCCCTTTGGATTGTATGATTTTTTATCTGATCCAATAGTTCCACATGTATCTTCATCCATTAATCAATCTCATACCTATTTATCTACCTATTTATCTATCTATTTTTCTAACTCATCTTCTTCCTTACTCAACATTCATCTCAAATCATCTTTGGATCCTTTGTTATCATCTTCTTCCATATAAATTAAATATCCTCTCTCCCTTATGTAACATCTCACTTAAATCAACTTTGGATGTTATAATTAGTACCAAAAAATTAAACATGTTACTCTCTCCAAAGTTATTTTTTTCAATGTTTTTTGAAAATATTAAATAAAAATAATGTAAGAAGCTCACCATTGGTTTTTAAATGTAATAATCATGATTGAGATAATCATCCTTCTATAGTCAACATGCCATATGTTTTGTTTCCTCTTCATAAAAATAATAACTTTTTTATTGATGGTAAAGATCTCTCCTCAAAGACTATTAATTCTCACCCTAATCACACTCCTTTCTTAAGACAAGTACTGCTTCATATCTTACTAGTTTGACTAATACTTATAATGTTTATGAGAAATAACTTGGAGGTTACTAGGAATGTGATTTATTGGCCATTTCCTTCCATATATCTTAATAAAGATACACCACAATTAATATTTTCATATAACCAAGTTAAGACTAACACTAATTCCCAAGGTTTGATTGATGATTGGGAGTCTAAATTAGTAGTTAACTTATCACGTTTTCCCATTGACCATTATTCTTTCAACATTTTGAAAAAGAACTTGGGTTTTTTAGTTGCACTTAGTTACATCATAAGAGTTTTTTTTTTTGGTTTAAATTGAAAGTGCTCTTAAAGGTATGCTAGTTAAACAAATTTAAGAATTAAGATAAGATTATTTGGTTGTGTTAAATAATGCAAAACCTCCTACTCCTAGTATTTCTAAATCTAAAATGGAATGATTTGAAAAATATCAACTCTAATGAGAACATTGTCATCACTAAAGATGATAAAGATAATGCAATTGTTGTGATAGACAAGGTTGATTATAATTTTAATATAATACACCATCTTCAATACAATGGTAGTTATAAGAGATTATCAAAAAACCAATTTAAATATTTTTTGTAAATGTTAAAAAATATACTGAAAACAAAGATCCCTCCTAGGATCTATTAGGCCCCAAGATTCATAAATTAGGAATATCATTAAGAGATATATTATAGACCCAACATATTCTCCCACTTATATGCTAACATCAATTCTCTCTATAAATATTAAACATCAGGTATGAAATAATTCTTCTTTCATTAAAAACTCTTTACATTTTGTGATATTTATTAAAGATAAGGTTTCTAGTGAGGATATTTTATAAGTTTTGGATGTTGCGTCTCTCTTTATAAAGTTTCCCATTGAGAAGACTATTAGAATAGTGGGTATATATAATAATTAGGAAAATAATTATTTAGTGGAGATATGTTTGAAGTCAATTCATGATCAAACCAAAAGTGTGGCATTGGGATGAAATCTCTTTCTAGTGGTTGCCAACCTATTCATATTGATTTTGTAGGACTTATCTCACTTCTCCTTCCCTCTTATACAGAATAGGTGGAAGAGGCATAGTTATGACACAAATTTAAATTAGCCACATTGTCTGTATAAAATTTAATAATTATATAAACATATCAATAATGTTATGGATAAAATCATGTTTATGAAGGAACTAGAACATGATGGTAATATTCTATTCTTTAATGCATTCCTTTTGAGAAAACTTGGAATTTGTTTCTCTCATGGGTTCATTAATAAATACACACTCATTAATCAATCTATTTATGTATGTTAATTTTGATCATCACCTTTTCAAATAAACTAGGGTGTTGAAAAATATAGAAACTAGAGATTTTAGAGTTTGAGATAAAGACCATTTAGAAGAGGAGATTAACAAATTAATTATATTTATCAATAAAAATGGTTATGATAAATAGAATATTAATAAACCACTTTAATCAATGAAAACTTCCATCATGTATTCTCATGATAGAGAAGGGGGTAATGAAAATCTAGTAGTCTATCTTCCTTACATTGAGGTCATTTCTAACAAGATCTTTAATATTTCAATAAATAATAATATTTGGGATATTTTTATACCTAATATAAAACATAACAAAGTGGTCAAGTCTTTAAATGTCTATTTTGAACCCACTCTTTGTAAAGGTGTATAAAAATAAAATTATTCTTTCGAGTTATCATACATTATCAAGACTAGATGTTTAGTTAACACTAGGATTATGTAAAATGTACCAGATATAAAAAATGAGAGAGAGTGATTAAGAAAACTCTAGAAGATTATTCAGTTAATACTAAACAACATGTTTGCATTACGGACACCAGAGTTTTAGCCCTATAAGACCACTTCTTGAAGCATCATTTTAGAAAATTGGTTGAGATTTGTAAACACGAGAAATTTTTGAAAATATATGTATGGATTTATTTAAACCATTCCTATAAATTGTTAGTTTACCTCTCTAAAAAGCACTGTAGATAGATCTCGATTTTCATTTTTTTATTGCATTCCTTTCCAGGTCTTTGAATTTGAGAATTTATTTATCTAACTATTTACTTCTAGATGTCATGGTAGGTAATTTCAATTGTATTTTCTCTCTTCTTCCTTTTCTTTCTCCTTTGTCATTTAGTCTATCTCTTTTCAAATCCTCTTACATTTACTAGGTTGGTTTAAATAATGTTTATCATGTTTTAAAGAATTGTGTTTACTGGTAATATAAATTGTATTAGTTTACTTAATAATTTTGATTCAATATTAATGTGTTATTATAGTATATTTACTTTTCATCATCGTGTCATACCTTAATTTTTGTTCAAAGTTATTTTTGGCTTAATGTCTCATTTTTATTAATTTAGTTGAATAGAAATCTTTTTTATTTTATAGTCTTTTTATTTCATATATCTAGAGTAATTTAGATTTATCTATTTTAATGTTTAAATTATGTTTTTGAACTTTGTAATTTCTATTTTTTTAACAACTTATTATTTTTATTTTTTATTTTTTATTTTTTTTTCAATTTTTTTAAATTTTCAAATAAAATTTTAAGATAATCATTTAATTTTATTTCCACTCATTATTTTTATTACCATCATATTTATTTTGTAGTGTTTAAATTTTGACCTTCTTATTTTCTCTTTATGATATTTTAATCATAAATTTATGTTTTATATTATTTTATTAAGCTTCACTAAAATATTTTAATCATTATTCATTGTTTTATTATCTCATCCTAATGATGGTTGAAAAAATGTGAACCAAAATATTAATAAAAAATTAGTCACACAGTTGTATCCACAAGAGCTCACTACACTCTGCATGAACTGTGCAAATTCTATTTCTAGTATATTAATGATTCTCTACGCACCTCTGAATAGTGACATGTGGGTTGTATTTGAATTCATTTGAGGTGAATTATGAGGATTTAAATCTTGAAAGAGTATTAATATAAAAATGAGCATAAAAAATTGAAAATTTAACATGGGTTTCGATCATCTAGATTTGAAAATAAAGGACAACTTACTAAAAAATGTTGCAGCAAGTGATAAAGATTAAATTTTATTGAAGTGTACTATAATTTTTTTTCTTCATATTAATTTTTTTGTTGATTTCAAATTTTTTAAAACTATAAATTTTAGCTAAATAAATAAAATTTAAACTATAAAATAAATGTGACAATATGTTTATGATCTATTAAAATGGTTTGGAACATAAAAATTACATTTTTTTTATAAATAAGCTTTAACTTTAATGAAATGATTCATCTACATTATTTTTCACTTGAATTTTTATAAGACATAAAGAATAGTTTTAATAAAATTAAAAAAACCAACAAGTCTCGTGTTAGGAATACTGGTTAGTACTCATAGTAGTTTTGTCATATAATTATTTCTTAGATAGTCTATGTTTATTAAAATTGTCAAAATACTACCTTTCCAATAAATATGTCTAGGAGTTCCCTCATCCACATTAAATACTACCTTTCCACCTTAGACTCATCATTAACATCATAACCTCTTGCAATCTACATATCAAGCAAGTATATCTAAGCAGATCATCATTTTGCATTAAAGTTTATTGTCCATCAAGGTTTGTATATTAGTTATTTGTCATTAAATTATTTCTTAGATAGTCTATGTTTACTAAAAAAGTAAAAATAGTTAGTGCCACTCATCATTAAGATCTATATTTATTTTTAAATTCAAAATCCTCTTTCTAAAAGGATGAATTATTGGTTTAATATTATGATCTCATGTTAAATATGTAAATCTTATTGGGAGAGGGTTTACAGTCAAACATGACATGCATTTGAGCTCAGTAAACAAATCTATTGAGTAGCATCCTAATATAGATCCAATGTATGAGTCTTAATATTGATTCTCATCAAATTCTAATGAAGTGGACATGAATACAATAGTGGCACAAATACCCAACAAAACAACTAACACTAAGTATACTTATTAGTGATAGTAACAATCATCTTTTTTCTTTGATCACGAGGTTACAATCATGTGAATTGGATATAGTAGAGACAATAAGGATGTAATCCTCAATTTTATTCATTTTTAGTTTGTGTTTCGTGTGTTGTTAGCAAATGGTAGATAATAGATTAATGTGTTCAATCTTTATCTTTATTTTATGTGTATATGCACATGTTTTAATCTTAGTACCAAGAAGGGAAATGTTAGGAATATTGGTTTTTAATCAAATTAGTGGGTGAGTATATTTGATTTATTATATGTATTATGTAAGAAAAATAATGTTTTAATTATGAGTGTGTTAGTAGAATAATTAACGTATATAAAACTTTTATAGAGATTGGAGGGAGTCTAAATTAGATTTGATAAGGGAACACTCATTTTTAGGATCTCACCTACCTATATATATGTAATTATATGTGAAGTAACTTAATAGAGAAGATTATTGTGTATTTTTTTTCTTTTCAAACCTCTGATAAAAAAATATATTTATCATAGTAAATATACTAACTTTATGTGCATCTCCTAAAATAGTGAAGAACATCCATGTAAAATATCCTTATACATCTAAGTCAATGGTGAAAAATGACCATGGAAAATAGATTTATGTAACTATTAAAGTACCTTAGCATGCTATCAACATGATAAAAAGTTTCTCTTATAAACTATTTATTTATAAGAGATATATATTTTATTAATTGCACCATTTAATTAGGTTAATAATATATAAATAGAAGTTATATGTTGTTATTTGCACATTAAATATTTTTAAAAATGAAGATAATTTAACTCAATGACATTAATTTCTTTACAACATAGTTTCGTTCGAAGTTAACACACCATAAGTGCTTCACATCCTTATGGACATAAATAAAAATATAGAAAATGACCTAAAAAGAGGCTTCACTAGAATGTAAAGGCTAGTGTTTGATTTTATCTCTCCAAAATGGTTAAAACTGAACTGAGAACCATTCTCTATGTGAAAATAACCAAGTGTTAGTCTAGAGAGATTAAAAAAATTTAGGACAATACGAGAATGATAAGACACAAATCTATTTCTAAGAACTCAAACAACATAGTATTATAAAAATAATTAAAAAATAATAATATAAAGTTTTTATCTTTTTAAAATAGGTTTATATCTATAAATAATGGATTACCCTTTTAATTTAGTAATAAGACTCATGATTATGACTATATCCAGAACATGCCCTTAACATTGGTTTATGTTACTCTTCAATCCAAAATTTAGGCGCCCTAATTGCTATCATAGATTAATGAAACAAATGTGCTTGAACATGTGGAGGCATGGGACTACAAATGTCACTTTCCATAATAAAAATAATTAACTCTTATTATCTACAAGATGAATTAATAAGAGTTTAGTATACCGAGTTTCTTTATAAATGATTTTTTTTTTCAATTTGTTTATAAAATTGATTATCACGTAGAGATTATCCAAGATGAATCTAAAAATTTAAGAAGACTCCCTATTGAGCTTGTCTTCTTATCAGGTTCTACTACACCTTAAATAATTTTTTTCTTAATAATTTAACATATTTATTTGCATGGACCACACCCTAGTATATGTCCCTTTTTATAAAATTCACTCTACAAGTCTTAAGAGGAGAATGATAAATATTTAATAAATTTAAAAATAAAATAAAGGGGAATAATAAAATGAGCACAAACCAACAAAAAAAATATTTTTTCAATCATTCTATGGTGATAGGGATGAGTCGAAACAAAAGGCATAATATTGATGATCTAATGGCTTGTATGATTATTAAGTAAATAGGGATACTCAAATTGTGAAAATAACTTTTTTTAACCAACATGACCACATTCATTTATAAATAGGGGACCTAATTTATATGAATAAAACTAGAGAAACATTCTGAAATTAAAAAAATCAATTGATAAAATCCTTGCTATCATGGTCTATTGATCCTTGTAATTAAAAATAATATTTAAACATAAACTAAAAATCAACTTATGAATAATTTGAAGTTGGATGTATCCTTGCATGTCATGTTTTTAAGAATTATCAATAAATGATTTTGTCAATAAATACTATATTTTGGAATATTTTTGCACTGTAAAATATAAAATATAACATGAATATGCCATTTAAATTTAAAGTTTACTAGTGGTAGGAAAATTGATCATTGGAGAACACATTAAAACAGAGTGAAATAGTGGCACCATTACGAAACAGATGTTAGAAGAAGGAGAAGGTGATTTTATTCATCCTATAAAAGTTAATTATTAATATTTTTTTATAATCTAGGGGACACAACTAAGATGTTCAACCATTGTATATGGTTCATCATATTCCTTCTAGTCATTATATTTAAATAGGAGATGTTTTAATTTAATTAAATGTTTATATGATGTTTTATAATCAATTCATTGCATAAAATTACATTTGTTTAAGGCATTTTGAATGATGAGTATTTTAAGGTTTCTAATGTTAGAATACATAACATTTGTGTGAGAAGATGGTTTTTGAAATGGAAGCATTAAAACTATTATTAAATTAATTACTAATGCAATATTAAGTTTATTTTCCAAGATTGAAATGTTTCATCTAATAATTATTAACATTGTAACACTTTCAAGGAATAATTATTTAAGAACCATGTGATATTATAAACTTTGGTTTTTATTTCTGATTTAGTATTTTTTTGAAGAGTAATTATGTTTCAAATCACAATGGAGATAAAAAATGGTTTTATATAGTAGTTTCCCTTCCTTGCATATGAGAATTTTTATATTTTTAAAGAAAGATAGCCTTTTACGTGCTTTACATATTAATCCAATTTTATATGTATGTACTTTTATCCCTTTTTAGGGTTACAAATATATTTTTATGTTTATAAAAATTATTTGTTCCTAATATTAATGAGTTTTAAATGTTGTGTATATTTAAAGTCATAAATTCTAACACAATTGCCAATAATTCTATGGAAATGCATTAAAAAAACATGATTTTATACAATGAAATGATTACCATAGACATATTTAATATAAATAAAGGTCCATTTGATATGGATGAAAAATTAATATATGTTGGCCACTTTTTAAATAAAAACAAACTATTATATCCAAGACCAAAAAACAAGGTAAAATAAAGTTTTAGGCCTTTCCATACATCCACATTCTTGTAAACACAAATATAAATAATAAAAAGGGATGAAAAATGTCTTGACTAGAATAAAAAGGCCAATGTATGATATTTATCCATTAAATGTATAAAATTACACTATGAATCCTTCTCTACCTAATTAATGTGTGTAGAAACTTCAAATTTAAGGCTAGCATAAATACAATAAGACAAGAATTTGTTAAAAATGAAATCACATGCTGTAGGCCTATGCTTAATATTTTGAGAAGTAATGCATTTTAGGAGGTAGGTATGTGTTGTTTAGGCAATATGTGTAATGAAATATCATATAGTCATCCATAAAGAAAAAAGGATTCACATCTTCATGGACATACACAATAGTAATACAAAATACCTTTAAAAAATCTTCAATAGAATGTAACAGCCAATTTATTAGATTTTTCTCCAAAATACGTACATCTAAAATGGGAAACCTTCTTTATGTGAACATAAACAAGTAATAGTTTGGAGAGATTTGGAAATGTTGTTTAGTGAAAGAACTATGTAGGAATGGGACTACAAATGTCACTCTCTATTATAACAATAATTAACTCTTATTATCGACAAGATGACTTCATACAAGTTTAGTATACATTGAGTTTCATCCTTAATGATTTTATTTCAAATAGTGCAATAGTTTTATTGTTACCTTAAGATTATCCAAGATGAATATAAAAATTTAAGAAAACTCCCTCTTGAACTTGTCTTGATATGAGGTTAGAATACACCTTAAACAAATCTAAGAACAAATTTATAATTCAATAAATTTTCTTAGATTAAAATATATACACAGACTACACCGTAGTATTTTTACATTATTCTAAGAGGCAATCTACAAATATTAAAAGGAGAGTGATAGAATTTTCATAAGTTTTTACAATAAATTAAAGAGTAATAACAAACTATGTGCAAAACAATAAAATATATTTATTCAATCATTTTATTGTGACATAAATCAATAGAAATAAAATTCATAGTACTGAAGGTCCAATGGATTATAGGATTCATAAGAAAATAGATACATTGAAATGGATAAAATTTTAATTTTGTAAGAAACATACCTACATTCATTTTTTAAATAGGGCCCCCATTTATTTATAAATCTGACAAACCCTCTAGTTTTTTAGGTACTACTTTTGTTCTCACTATGCTCGATATCACTACCATCTAAACCATTCCGACAATGATATTCCTTCCACCAAGGAGAACCTTTATTATTCTTATTAATAAAATGATTTGTGGACAAATGTTATGTTTCAAAGCATTTATGGAAATGGAATGGAAATCCCTCATAATCAAGAGGTTATTTCTAAGTTTGATCTTGGATTTTAATTTTTTAATAATTTTATTATGCTTGATTAAAATATTTAATATTAAAATTTTTTATTTAAAAGAATATAAAGGGAAAAGAAGTATTTATATTGTGTTAAAAATGATATAATAATTATATCAAACCAAGAAAGACAAAATAAGTCTCTAGGAGGATAGAAGGATATGGATAGAAAGATCGAAAATTATAAATAGCCACAAAGCCAAGTAGCCAGTTATAAGAGAGAAGTATCAAGAAAAAGAAGTAAATAAGATTTAAAAAATATGAAACTAAAAAATAATAGTGAACTCAACCCAGATCATTCTAGGAGTGTGTAAAGGAAGCACCTCCATGGAATTACTCAGGTAATGTAGGAAAAAATCCACCATATGAAGCATTCGACTCCAACTATTATAACTTTATCTAGGAACATAACCAAAAATACTACTATGAAAAAACATTTGAAACATCCATGATGTTTAATATAAAGATAATCACCATGGCTTATGAAATCACCTCAATCACAAATCAACCACTATAAATACTATATTTAATATTGGTGTGTTTTCTACATGTTTTTAATTTGTAATTTATTTTGGCTTAAACAAGAAGAATTTTTTGTCATGGAATATATGGATTTTATAATATGTTATAGTATCTATTTATGTAAAATATACAATTAATAATTTTATAAGTGAATTCAAATTAATGATATTTTATAAAAATATAGATCAATCACTTGAACTAAGATTATGATTTTTTGAAATTGTTTATTTTTATTTAAGTCCATGTTTTCTCATCATGTAATTTACAATTAAACATTTACTTATAAATTTTGATAAATATATGGATGTATCTAATATATTTTATTGATTTTGTTTCATATAATATTTTCAAGTATCCCCTCTCATGGAAGTTTTCGTAAATAAATTATACACAAAGTTATTTTCAAATGAAATGTGTGAATCATATGTAATTGACACCAATTATCTTTATTTCAAAATAATTTATTCCTTAAAAACATGTCAAGAAACATTCTATAATTTATTAGTTTTATTTTTCCTCCTTGCTCTTTGAAACAATTAGTAAGACTTTTCTTGTGATCTATCAACATTTTACATTACAACGGCTTTGTAGAATTACTAGTATTAACCCATTTAATAAATGTTTGTTGAATATTAATATTTTTTAAATATCTAATTATATAATGGTAAAACTACACACTAACTATATGGATAACCTGTAAGATTGCATTTCATAAGTTAAACTATTTAATCCATTGTCTTAATTTATCAATAATACTTGAAGTCTTTAAGATTGTGATTATAGTTTGCGATGGTTTAATACCCAAATTTTTTGAATTTATTAATTACTTCTTATGATTTGGTCTTTGTTTCAAGATTAAATGTTTTTCAGATCATAATGAATATCAAAATTATGTTTTACATAGTATATTCCTTTCCTTGCATATGAGCATGATTATATTTTTCAATAAATACAACCTTTTGGGTACTTGACAAAAAAGTGCAATTTTATATGCATGTAATTTTGTGTCTCATTTTAGGGTTTTACATTATATATTTTTATTTTTATTAACATTATTATGTTGCTATCGGTCATGGAATTTATATGTCTAAATGTACATGTAGACAAATATATGTTTTTATATGTGATTATGAGATTGGAATTGTGTATAAACACCTTACTTATTTATGAGATCTTATATGTCTCTTGTGCTTCATGATGTTTTAAAATTTTTATTTCAAATTATTATATCATGATGGACTATATTTTTATTTATTAATTTCATTTATTATTAGGATTATGGATTTACCTTGTTATATCATTAAGGTACCATGTTGAATCTAGTTTTTAGGTGACACAAAATTAAAAAAACATTATACAAATGATTAGTATAGTTGGTATGTCAATACACATTATCTATTATGGTATTAATTGAGTTTACATGGTGTATTAGGAGCTCCAATAAAGGATAAGCACCTTGAATAGTGTACTACATGGAAATTTGATCCTTAAGACATTTTTCATCATCCAATTGAATAAATTCTTAACAATTATATTTTTAAAATGATCACATGTTAGCATAATCAGAGGTATTACATTATTTTGTAATATATTCCACTTAGTTAATTTAGTTAGTTATAGTTAGGTAATCATAATTATGTCCAAACCAATGTTGCATTATATTTATTCTACTACTATGGTGTTATATAATCAATCAAAGTTATTTCCATCTTCATCTAATATTAGAACATACGAACCCTAAATCCTAATATGTGACCAATGTAATGAAGAGAGGTAATATCAGAAACCAAAAAGTGATAGATGGAACTATCTACATTGGTGACTTTTTCAGTAGAGGGTGGATATCTACATTGGTGTTGACAGTAGGTTACAAACCTATGTAGGCCAAAATTGGCATGGTAGGTAACCATATTGGTGCCACCACATCTACAACCAACTACAACAAAAAGTGAGTAGCCAGGCATTATCAAACATCACTGACTATTACAGTCTAAGAAATAATGCATCTACTAAAGCTTCAATATGTCATTTTTCTACTAGTGAAACCATTGATGTGTTTCATAAATCCATAGAGTATTTTGAGGATAAAAGGAAATGATGCCTATATTTTAATAAGCCTATAGTTTTTGGTTTGAGCATGATCCATCTTATTCAATATCTTATATAGGTTTATGTAATTTTTTTGAAGAGGCACGTGGTCATTGCTTCGAAGAAGGTGGATTTTATTGAAAGAGAGAAAAAGGGTTCATATATACATGACACTTCTAAAAACACTTATTAAATATTTGGATGAATTCCCCCAATTTTTATTATGCTCTATAACATTCCCTCTAGAACATTGTAAATCTTCACCTAGATGAATTATTTTTCCAAGACCTACTCGAATATTTTATTTTTGATGTGAAGTGCCTAGCACAAAAAATTTACACAAAGTTTGATGAAGGCTAATATGCAGATGATGAACATGAAGAGAAAATATCACAGAAATGTCCACATCTAACTGTACAATCATATTTATCCCACTTTCATGCCACTTTTCATCCTTGAAAAAGGTACACTTATTGATACATAAAATAATTTTGAAACAATAAAATACTATTTTAATTATGAAATCTTGTACAAATAAAAAAATGTCAGTACCCAGATTAATCTTATCTCATGCTCAACATCTCAAAGGGACAAATTTAACTGCATGAAATATGAATATGAAAATGATTCCTCAATTCAAATAATTATGAGGCATCATCAATAGTATGGTGACCTGTCCTACTATAGCTAATGAGCAAATAAAATAGGACAAGTCAAATGTAAAAGGCCTGATGTTGATCACACTCAGTGTCACTGATGATGATTTACCTCATATTTAGGATGCATCAACATTGAAAGAGGCTTGGGATATTTGGTCCACCATTTATGAGGAAAATAACTAGATGAATATTCTCCATCTTGAGTCCAAGATTCATACTCTCATTATGAAAGATTGCAAGAAAATTGAGGATATATTATGTTAGGTAGCATAACTTTGGGAATAATTATTTGTATTTGGATAAATGATTAAGGAAAATCTATTTTTTTAATCATATTGAGAGCTCTCCCCTCTTAATATCACACAATCATCATGATAGTGAACATCACAAAGTAAGCAATGTCCATTGAAGAACTGGTGCATTTAATTTAATAAGAAGAATCCATGTAGTTCATGTAAGATGAATTCAAGGATAAAACCCTAATTTCTAAGTAACATGATATAAATTTATCAAAAGGACAACCAAAGTAGTCACAATATAATATAAATATGAGAAGGAAAAAATATTTTGTTATATTTATCATAATAATAAGCATGACATTGATTAATGATGGTATAATTCCTTAACACAAGGTTCATCCAATCAAGATGGCACATCTAGTGGAGATGATTCACATAAATATAAAAGACATCCTTGGTGATGGATTTAGTGTTGACATGTAGCATCAAAACATCAACAAAATGATGAATCTAAAGAGGAAGTATAGTAAAAACATATTACAGTGCTACATATAAGAATGTAGTTCTTATTTCCCAAATCTCATCATAAATGATAAATGTTTGGTTAGTTGACTTTAACACTAGTAAGCATATGGTAAGATGCATAAAACTCTTTGATTCATTGATGAATGAACCCATTGGATATCAAGTTTGAATTATACATGATAAAGAGTATGTTGTAGAAGGAAATGTAACTATCACCATCCTCTTGGGATGAGAATGTGTACTCTCACAAAGGTACTATATGTCCTTGGATTGACAATAAATCTATTTTCTCTAAGTCAAATCTTGAATCATACTATTAAGGTGGAATTCATGAAAAAAATGGCACAAAATCTTGTCTCCTCTCATGAAAAGATAAGGTCATTGCTAGATCTTTTTTGAAGGATGGATTATTTTCCATAGATGCAATTTCATCCAATGTGTTTGCTCTCTCTACCTCTATGATATAATCTATTGAATTATGGGATTATCAATATGGGCACATTTTATGTTTTCTCTTTGTAATATCTTAAGTCTAAGGCCATAGTATGTGGACTTCCTCAGTTGTCCCATTCTTTTAATGTATGAATTAGATGCCTTTGTAGAAAATAACATAGGGTTCTATAATAATTGAGTTCCTCATAAGCCAAAGATCACCTTGATTTCATACATACCAATATATGAAGACCCCTATCTGCTTATTTTCAAGGATTCAAGTAATTCCAATTGTTTATTTATGATTTATCTCAAAAAACATGGGTGTTCTTTCTAAAAAAATAAGAGTGAATCCTTTACTCATTTTAAAGTCTTCTAGTAGTTTATTTTCACCTAGTTAGGGAGATATCTTTATATCCTCTACTTAGATCAAGGGGGAATTCACATCAATGGAATTCTTGGCATTTTGAAATAAATAAGGCATCAAACAATAATATACACCATATTATAATTGAAATGTAGATTGATGTAATCATTCAATCATAGAGATGGCTCATTACATGTTTTAAACAACAAAATTAGAGGTATCATTCTAGGAAAAACTAGTTCAGATAACTGTATATCCTCTCAATAGGGAACATACAAATATATTATAATACAAGACATGAAAAGAGGTATTGAGTGGTTATAAATCTTTGATCTATCATCTTAGATTATTTGGTTGTACATATTATACATATGTCCTAGATAAAATTAGGAAGAATATCAAATAAAATACACTATAATGCCTTCTATTAAGGTATAATACTACCTTAAAAGCATATCATCTCATGGATCCTGAGACATAAAATATTTATTAAGGTTGAGACATAGTTTGTGATAATTTATCAATCGAATCATTTCCATATAAGGATTTAGAATAGACCACCTATCATAGACCATTCCCAAAGTTAGATGATGAAAATGAAGAATCTTATCACAAAGGAATTGAGCTATAAGGAGAATTTTTCATTGGTCTTGGAAATAAAAAAGATAATTTTTCATCAAATCAATAGTAACATCGACATCTAAAATGGGTAGAAAGCATGATCAAGGACTCACACCTAAAATCTAATATAGATACTATATCAATAGTTTAGACTCGAAGATAGGTGAAAAATGAAGTTAATCTCTTATGGATGAGTTCAATAGTTGACAACACCAAAATAGAGATAATTTTAGAGGATTTATGTCAACCTAAATGGAAGAAGGCCATGGATGTTTAATATGATTCCATCATCAAAATTTTGATGTGGGAACTTTTTGATCTACATGTATAAAATAAATCCATTGGCTGCAAGTGGATTTTAAAGATAAAATATAAGGTATATGGATATATCAATAAATACAAACCATGACTTGTTACAAATGGATATGCTCAGTAAGAAGGTGTTAATTATGGGGATACCTTTTCACCCACTACTAATATCAAAAAAATCAATGTTATTTTCACACTCACAACACAAAAATGATGGAAACTTTAGTATATGGACATAAAAAGTGCATTTTTGAATGGTGATATAAAAGAAGAAGTGTACATGACCAAACTAAAAGGCTTCACTGACAAAAAACATCCTCGAAAGGTATATATTATAATTAAGTCACTTTATGTACTTAAGAAATCATGAAGGGAATATTACAATAACATACATGATCATCTATTACAACATGGATTCATTTATATCCCCTTAGATTCAAATTTAAATATCAAGAAGGTAGGCATAGAGATTATCATTCTAGTTTTGTATGTAGATGATCTTGTGTTCATAGGAAGTTTATATAATATCTTTGAATAAGTAATGAATGGCTTTAATAAATAATTAGACATGATAGACTTGGGGCTACTTCATTATTTTCTTAGCTTGGAGATATGGAGAAAGAAGAAGCATATTTTTATCTCACAGATGAAATGTGTCAAGATATTACTTAAGAAATATGGGATGTCAAATTGTAAACCAATCTCAACTCTGATGGAGAAAGTTTTAAAAATATTCCAATTTTAGGAATCACCTCAAGTAGATAGAACTCACTAAAACCAACTTGTTAGGAGTCTCATTTACTTGACATATACCAAACCAAACATATACTTTTTTGTCATATATCTTTCAATATTCATGCAAGAGCCAAAGAAGTGTCATTGGGTTGAAGCAAAGAATGTTTTGAAATATTTTCTAGGTACAATATATTATGGTTTTGAAAACAAGAACTCAAAATTTTTCTTGTAGGGTTACATAGACTTGGACTATACCAAATCTATTGATGATAGGAAATCAACTTTAGGATATATTTTTTTTTATCTCATATCTAGACTGATTTCATTGATTAGTAAAAAGAAATATATTATTTCTCTCTCACCCACAAAGGCATAATATCATTTCGCATGAGGAGTTGTGTATAAAATAAGTTGGTTATGTTGCATTATGTCTAACATAAAAATTCTCAAAGATCATCCACCAACATTTTTTTTGACAATCAAGGTATGTTCAAACTTGTTAAGAATCTAGTATTTCATGCAATAACAAAACACATTGAGTTACAATGTGATTAAATTTTATAACAAGTATTGAACCATAACATTCAGATCTAGTACTACCCAACAAATTTAAAGATAGTAGATATACTCACCAAGTCACTTGGGAAGGTGAAATATGATTTGTTTTGGGGGTACATTTGTAAAAAAATGTAATAAAGCATGGAATTTTAGCATAATTAGAGATATCATATTTTTTTATAATAAACAGTACTTAGTCACTATGGTTTGTTTCTATTAGGTAATTAGTTATGGTTGTGGATACTTATGTCCCAACTAATTTTGCATTGTTTTTATTTTCCTACTTTGTCATTATATATTCCATTAAGTTCATTTCCATCTTCAACACATTATTGTATCGTTGGCATATAATTTTTATAAGGAATGCATATATTAAAATAAATATGGGTCAATAACATAAAATGAAGGGCAATGTTTAAAGATAGTGTGTCTGCAAGGCTAAATATTTACTAGTTTGTGAATGGAAGACATAAATGTTTTCATTAACATACCAATAAATTTTACTATCTTTCTATAAAAATTAATAATTTCATTAACATATAAATAAAATTACACTCATATGTATCAAATAAAATCCTTCTGTGAAATCTTGTTGTTGTGCTTTCTATATGTTGTTATTCAATACTGAACATTTAATACTATGTGGATGGAAACAATAAAACTTAAGTAATTTTTACTATGAATTATTTGAATTTTATTACTCAATAACATTTTCAAAATTAAAAGTATTATTTTCCTTAGGTCTTATTCATTCACATGTTCAAAATTGTAATTATTTTTTTCCTGTAACTAGTTTTGCTATGTTTTCCATTATATTTTCAATTACATATATAATTTGTTGACTATTATTGTTCATAAAAAGGAATGCATAGAATAAAACAACCATGTTGAATAATAATTGCTAAATAAGTGGAATTTTCTAAAATCATTGATGAAGAAATTTATGGAAAAGGGAAACTAATTGTTATAATAATAGAAAGCCAAGTATAATGCTAAGGGATGGAGTACCAAATCTTGGATTTAATCAAAAGGTAACATGAAAAAATCATAAATGGATTCTAAATATACGTGAAGGTTTAGTATAAGATACAACCAATGAAAATAAATAAGAAAAATAAATAACATGATGGAACATATAGCGAATTTTGGTGTGGTATGGGAACAAAAGGTTCATATCATTTTTACAGTCTTTGATGCAATAATTAAGAAAATAGGAGTCAAATTTCATGAATTTGTTGATGAATATGTAAATTAAGAAGAGCAACCACTAAAATTGTTGAATATGTTGTAAGTCAAAACAACAAATGAAAATTCAAATTCAACAATTATCTCAATAGGCTACAAATGTAATGTTATGTTTCAAACAAGATGGTTTAAGACTACCTATCAATAAAGCCAAGTAGAATGGTTGAGGGAGGGAGAATAAGAAATTGAATTGAATCTAAAGGAAACATTACGAAATTGTAAACATAATCAAATGTATTTAGTTTGATATGTAATATACTTATGTGTATCAATAAATGTAATGAAAGTAAATCTATTCAGTTTCAATACGTAATGCAATTTATTTTATTTTATATCTACCTTCCAACTTAAAACTGTATCATTAGCTTAAGGGAAGTTTTAAAACTTTCACTTGGAAGATAACTACCCATTGTTGTTCTTTGCTCTTGAATTTTAAATCTATCATCATTACCCATAGTAAACAAACATCAAAAACACATATAAACAATATATATTTGTGAATTTAACATTTTGAAAAGTTAATAAATAAAATTTTATGAGCATTTCCAAACTTTGAAAAATAGGTTATGATAAGAAACACAATGGGAAAAAAGTAAAACTCTAAAAACATAAAAAGTGTCAAGAAAGACAATGTATGTAAAAATATCGCAAATTGAGAAGCCCCATTCATCCTCTATAACAATTAAAAATATACAAAAAATAAGAATGCATAAATATGGTAATTATAAATAGAATGGAAAAACTATAAGCAACTTTGATAATATAATGGACAAACTATCAACAATATATCAAAACAACATATGAATAACACTTAAGTAAAATTATATTTATAATTTTAGACATGTTAATAAATAACACAATAAAAATAATTCATAGTATAATATAATTAACTTTCATGGTTTCTATCCACATAGAAGTAAATGTTCAATAATTTAATAACAATACCATATGAAAATCTCTACAACATGATTTCATAGAAAGATTTTGTTTGATGAATCTGAGTATATATTTACTAGTATGTTAATGGAATTATTAATATTGATAGAAAAAAACATTTAATAGTATTCCAAAGGAAACAATCATGGCTTCCATTAACATACCAATATTTAGTCTTATAAACACACCTATCTTTTAGCATGGCCCTTCATTTTATGTTAATGACTAGTATTTATTTTGATTTATGCCTTAATTTTAAAAACTATAAGTTAATTATATAATAATGTGTTCATTTAGAAAATATTATTGGTCAAACTTTTAAACTAAAGGGATTAAGTATGCATTCATAGGTATGCCCACCAGGTTAGCTTAAGGAAAGAATAATAAACCTTGGGCTTATTTATTCAATCATTATGCATGACTCAAAAAATCATAGAATAAAATTAAATCAAAAAACAATTTGGTTTGATATAAAAAAATACATTCCCTGATATGTGGATGAAAACCTTAATTTTCATACAAATACAACAACTTTTATTGGTATGTGAAATAATGCCTTCATGGCATCCATCCAAATACTAGAAAATATTAATTATGCCATCCAAATTAAAAAATATAAATATAATAACATTTAATGGTATGTGAATGAAAAACATTTAATGATTCCATTAGAGTAATAAAATGACATGATCTAAACAACAAAAAAACCCTCTAAAGCTAGGGGTCCCAACTATTGGACCCCTTTCCCTCCCTGATTTTGATAGAAAGACAATAAAAAATATTTGGATGTGAATGTAATACTTGAGGGCTTCCATCCACATACTAGTAAACGGTATGAATTCCAAGCCATTATGTGTAGGGAAATATAATAGAATATAAAGCACAAGACAACTTAATTTTTATTAAAGGCACAAAAATATGAGCCATAATGTAACATGAATTCATAAAACATCCAATACTTCCATTAAAATAATATTTTTTTTGAGTTGGATGCGAATGAAAAGAGGCCAACAATGTGGGTTAACTTGCATGTAATATTTCATCCCTATAACATGGAAATTTATTACATATTAATGACACAAGGATCTTCCAACCTAACCATAAAATTCATAAAACTATATCAATTGATGCAAAAATAATAACATTTTTTTATATCTTAGAATATATTCATTGATAGGTTCATTTGTTCTTTATTAAATCTTTACAATTTGAGCATATGACATCTTTTTTGTGATGTTTATAGAGATTTTTTCTAAACAATTATTCACAAGAGGTTTTAATGCTCTTACTTATTGGAATGGTAAATCATAGAACCATATTAAAGTATAGTCTTTGAGCCCCTTTCAAAATAATATTTTAAAAAGTTTATCATTGGAGGCAAAATCAAGACATGTCTAATAGAAATATTGATGATGTTATTGAAGATCACCTTTTCCATTATAGATTTGAAATTGGGTACAAAAAAACTAGTTGGAAAAGGAAAAAGAAGTTTTAGGTGAAATAAGATTGTGTAACACATCTTTTGAATCAATAGAATAAGGTGATTTCATATATTTTTCCTCAATGTTGGTAATCTTAGCTTGAAAATGTTTTATAGTTTGTAAAACATATTTCACAATTTAATAAATATGGATTAATGTTTGAGAAGTCATCAAAGGGCATATAAACATGGTTTGAGTTGATATAGGCATTAAAACTAGTGTTTGGGTTTAATTACTAATGGTTCCCATGGAGGATGTAGTAATAGTAGGATTTATTTTGGGAAACAATGGTGTAAACACATAACCCATGTCCCTAATAGATGTAGGAATTGATGATGTGATCAAGGGGAAAGAAACATGAATGGAATTGGTTGTAGTACCACCTAAGGATTTACCATCACTAGATGAAGATGCCTTAAACTTGGTATGTTTACTAATCTCATCTCTTGTAACATAAAAAAATACATTCATTAAGGTCTTGTTCTTCTTGAGATGATTGATTAGTGATTCCTTATCTTCCATTTGAAAATCATAGTTTTTATTGACACTTTCCATTTATTAAAAATGAAAAAAAATCATAATTTGAAATAATAATCAGAAATTAAAAAAAAAAACCCTAGTTTTATCTAGGAATTAGAGACCAAAGGATAGGATCACCAAATGTTTAACCTTAAATTTAGATGTGTCGGGGAGACAAGGTTAATAATATATAAATATATCAAATTTATATTCAAATTTTGATAAATGAAGATTCTAAATTATAAATGAATTAACCTTATCTTTGTGCTTGATTTATTAACCTTGTCTCCCCCACACATCTAATTTTAAGGTTAAACTTGAATTAACAAGGCCAAGGTTAAAATAATACATATTAGGTTAATTAATTTCAAATTTTGATAAATGAAGATTCTAAATTATAATATTGAGATATGGTAAACATATAAAGTACTTGATTTGAAAGATGTTCAGTTGATTATAATGCCAAATAAAAATGATACTTATCTAGGTTTACCATATGCACGTAGGTCTATACTAGAAATTTTTTAAAGTATATACGATAAATATTCTAGTTCAGTCATTAGATTCTAGAAATTATACATTTGTAGCCGTAGACACTTCTATCAGATCTAGACACTGTCATTAATGCTAGTGTTTGACTATGATAGAGATGTCCAATATGAACCAATAAATGGATTTGGATATGACCACCTTTATTATTCTGGGTTTTTTTTTATGCCTTTATATTGATGTATTTAGATTTGTATTTGGGAAAGTGTGTGCATAAGGGTGAAATATACTATATGGTGATGGACATAGTGATATAGATTTTAACTTGACAAATATCACTCATAAGATGATCTTTGAATGATTTAGACCTGTAATCTTACTTCTTATATGTTTGATATTTAAATATAGATAAAAAGGGTGGAATAGGTTGGTTGCGTAGTTGATTAAATTATCTTTAGGAGGTGTTTTCTTTATATTTTCTAGATGAGAAATTAAAAGGCTTAAAATTATATTCATACCAAACATTTTGAAAAAAGTCATGTTAGGGTTTAAAAATATAAGTAAGCCAACCCATAGGTTTCAAAACAATTGAAATTTTGATGAATTTTAACTACACACTAGATAAGGATCTAGACACTACCATCAACAATAATGTCCCTTTATGTTTGGTAGTGTCTAAAAGGCTAGAAAATAGGTATGGATCTATTTTGATAGTGAAGGATCAAGTTTTAATATTTTTATGAAGTACAAGAGACATAAATTATCAAAATGATATATATTAGATTAAAAAATAAACATTTAGGCACAATGAGATGGTAAATGCGAGCCTTTCAGTAGTAGGGACATCTAAAATTGAAGGGTAAAACCTTGAATGATATTTATCAAAAATTGAGATGCTATAAATATTTAGTTTCAATATATACATATATTTATTTTCATTATAAATGAGTTTATTTCAAACTATATTGAAATTTTATTTTCACCTAAAGATTATCTAAGATAAATCTAAAAATATAAGTAGACTCCCTATTGATCTTCAGTCATTATTAAGATCTGCTACACGTTAGATAAATAGGAAATTTAAAATTCATAATATTTTGTTAGATTAAATTATATACACATACCACACCCTAGTATTTATCCCTTATTCTAAGAAGCACTCTATAAATTTGAAGATGAGAATGATAGAGATTTCATAAGTTTTTCAAAAATATAAAAAGGAAAAATCAATGAAGCACAAACCAACAAAAATATATTTATTCAATTTTTATATGGTGAAAGGGATGAGTAGAAACAAAATGCATAGTACTAATGATCAAAAATATTATGAGGTACATAAGGAATTAGAAACAATCAAATGGTAAAAATGGTGTTTTTATAATCCAACACACCCACATTCATTCGTAAATAGGGGTCCACATTTTTATGAATAAAACTCATAAAACATTCAATAAATTATTAAAATAAATTTGTACAATCCCTTACATCATGGTCCAATGATCCTTTTAATTTAAAATCTTATTGAACAATGTAAACTTAAAATTGTTGGACATATGTAGGCATGTTAGTTTTGAAGATTTATTTATAAATGATTTTGTCAAAGTTTGCTATATTTTGTCACATTTTTGAACTATAACATAAAAAATACAATATAAATATGAACATTAAAGTTAAATTTTAATAATGGTAGGCATATTTATCATTGGAAAACATAATTCAACATAGTGAAAGAGTGGAACAATTACACAAAACATTAGAAAAAGGAGAAGGTGATTGTATTCATCCTATAACATCAAAATTTTGATATATTTTTTAAAGCTAGGAAATAAAAATAATATGTTCAATCATCGTTTATGGTTCATAATTTTCCTTCCAATTATTATATTCCAAGAGGGAATGTATTTATTTAAGTCAATGCTTATATGATGTTTCAAAATCATTGCATCGGTTAAAATTACATTTGTTTGAGGCTTTTTTAGTGATGAGTATTGTAATTTTTATTACACTTAGGAATAGAAAACACATATGTGTGAATATTATTTGGTCATTTTTGAAAATGGAAGCATTGAAATTAGAATTAAATTTGTTCTCAATGAAATATTAAGTTTGTTTTCCAAGATTGAAATCTTTTATAAAATAATTACAAACATTATAATGCTTTCATAAAATAATTGTTTACGAACCATGGGATATTATAAACTTTAATTTTTGTTTATGATTTAGTCTTTATTTGAAGAGTAGTTTTTTTCAATTCACAATGAAAATCAAAACATTGTTTCAAATATTAGTTTTTGTTTATTTCATATGAGCATGCTTATATTTTTTTGACAAATATAGCCTTGTAGGTGCTTGTCAAAATAGTGAAATTCTATATGCATGTCTTTTACATCAATTTATATGATTTACATTATATTTTTTATTTTTATCAACATTATTTTGGTGATATAGATCATGGGTTTAAAAAACTTTTTTAGTTTATAGTCTTAATTCCAATAAATTTCCTAATATTTTATTTGATAAGGTAAAACAACCATAATTTTAAAATCTCCTAGAACTTTATACAATGGAGAAAGAGATAAAAACATTCATGATCAAAGGGGATATCTCTACTAATAGTAAAACCAACACAATAACCTTACTAAAGACAAGTAACCAAAACCATCAATACCAAATAACATACACTACCTTCCTATAGCAACCTAATTACCATCAGGTGATATTTCATGAAACTTCTACCATGCTACCAATGCTTTCAACTAACTTTTTCAATTCTTCTCTAAGGGCCACCTGAGTGGAGAGCCATACTAAAGGACTGAGCTACTACTCTTTTGTATTTATTTTTACCTTGGTCCAATATCCCTTGTCTTCCTTAGCTTTTGGTTGAACTAGAGCTATATTAACAACTACTTTACAGGGCTACAATTTGAATTCTACTAATGTATCTTATTTTGGTTCACTTCCACATAGATATCTAGTTTAAAGTTTTCTATAAATATGTCTAAGGTCTTCCTTGAATATGCCATCAGGATTCCCTTAGTCCATAAGGGGATCAAAAGGTCCTTATTTTCCAAAAGAGATTTAGATTCATTTGAGATGATGTTGATTCCTCAGCTTCAAAACCAATCATTACTATAATATGGGTGGGAAGGGAGTCCTTCCACCAATAAGAATCTTTTTTCTTCTAAAGTTGCTATAGATTTTGGTCAAATATCCCATTTTCAAACAATTATGGTAATGAAATAGTAGTCTTTCCTAGTCAAGGGATTGGGACCATGAGCATTATCCTACTTGAAAAATATTTATTCAAGTAGGTCTTTGTAGGTGCCTATGTTTATGATAATTTTAGAATAATTAATATGGTAGAATTGATCAGTTTTTGGGTGAATTTCAAAAAATTCATCAATAGCTTTACCAATGACTTTGAGGTTGGACTCAGTCCATAACTGAAGAGGGAGATTGGTTAGGAAAAACTAGATGGGTTTTACATTTAGTGGTTTGGTAAGAGGATTAAAGGTTAGGGACCATGGTTTAAAAGGAAAGGGGTGGTGATTCAAGATCCATAACCAATTTTGAATCTTTTCCTTGTCTTTAAAATGATGAAAATAACAATAATAAATCTTTTTTCACATGGGTGGATTTCAAATTTACCTTCTAGGAAGGGCTGCTAATTATTCAATATTCATGCATGAAATTCCTATACTTGTGTCCATTAATTCACAAATCTATAAATAGTTCTATTGAATAAGAGATATTCCTCTAGTCTAAGCAGTTACCTAGATTCCTCCTCATCAAAGACTACAACAAGATTAGAGAAAGAAAGATTGAGGGGTTTTTGTCCAATTCTTGGCACCACTTTGAGGGAAGGAATCTTTGATAAAGGATTTGATGTTGAATTCCCTAGATTCCACTGTGGCCTCCATCTCCATGACATACTAGACTCTGATATTACTATTCTTGGGATCTGTACTCCCTAAGTATTATAGGGAAGTACATTAAAAATGTGATTTTATACAATCTAATTATTACCATACACATATTTAATAGAAATAGAACATTTGATATGTCTAAAAAAACCCATATATGTTTCCCCCTTTTAAAATAAAAATAAATTATTCTATCTGAGACAAAAAAATAAGTGAAAATTAAATTAAAAGGCCTTATCATATGACCACATCCTTATAAATACAAAAATAAATACTAAAATGGGATGAAAAATGTCTTTACTAGAATAGAAAGGCCAATGTATGAGCATTATCCCTTATATAAATAAGATTAAATAGTGAATCCTTATCTTCATGAGAATAAATTGATGAAAGTTTTGAGACATTTCAAATTGTAGGCTAACATAATCTTAATAAGATAAGCATTTTTTTCAAATTAAAACACACTCTATAGACCTATGTAAAATATTTTGAGAAGAATTAATGAATTTTCAATGTTAGGAATGTATTGGTTAGGGACAAAGTATATTAAAAAATCATATAGTCATCCAAAAAAATAAAAAGGGCTTCATGTCTTTATGGACAAAAACAAAAATACTACAAAAAGGACTTACAAGGATATTCACTAGAATGTAAAGGCCAATGTATGAGTTTTTTCTAAAAAATGATTAAAATTAAATTGAGAATCCTTATCTATAATATTTTGAGAAAGATAAAATTCATCTAGTTACAAAAGAAATAACATTAATTATTATAGATGGGCTTCTATACAAGATGGGTAAGGATGATGTCTTACATAGGTTAGACTTGAATTAAAAGAGACCACAATTTCTAGAAGAAGCACATCAAGGAGTCATATGAGAATTGATTATGAGAAAACTATTACAGTGGAGTCTATGGTGGCCTATCATATTCTAGGATGCACATAGAGTCACAAAGAACTATGATGTTTATCAACAAACAGAAAGGTTGAATCAAAGGGATGAAATGTCATTGAACCCTATATCCGCATTAAAACCATTTGAGAAATGGGGAATTTATTTTTTAGGGCCTATTAATACACCAAAAAAATGAAGTCATGCCAAATATATGATAATTGTGATGAATTAGTTCATAAAAATGGGTAGAAGATATTGTGATGCCAAGTTGTAATTCCAATAATAGATAAATTTTTGTACAATAATATCATAACAATGTTTGAATGTCAAATAAACCTAGATATTTATAAATCAATGCACTTCTTAAACAATACAATGTAGACTCTAAATAAATAATCTATGATATCATACCACAAGTGCACAAAATATCATCCTAAATAAAATGGGAAAGTAAAAACATCCAACAAAGTCTAGGAGAATATGCTTAAAAAGATATGAAATGTGTGGACAAATGATTGCTAAGATCAAAATCATCAATCCTGTGGGCATAAAAAACTAATTATAAATTTGAAACAAGGTTCACTCCTTTTCAATTGGTCTTTGGAATAAAAGCATTTATGCCTATAGAATATATAGTTCTTAGACTATTAATCACATTGATAAAACAAAGGGGAGATCAAGATTCACTTCATGTAATGTTTCAAGATATAACTCACATGGAGGAAACTAATAAATTAGTGAGTTAGAATCAATAAATATATAAGAAGAGTTAAAAATCATTTCATATCACAATATATGATTTAAATATTTTATCTAGAGTAGATGAACTTATTGTATTATAGAAGATTTCAACCACATCTAGGTAAACTTTGAATTTGGTGTAAAGGACCATACATCATCCATAAAGTATCATACAAATGAAGAATAGTGTTAAGGGACCTTGAAGGAACCATCCTCTCTAGGCATGTAAATAAATGCAAACTTAAGAATTATTACCAACTATCTCTATAAATATCATGTTAAAAATTCATTGGGTGTTGAGTAGAAGCATGTTGTTAAGATTTTTATTTCATTTAATATTTTCTTTTCTTTTGTAGTTTGGTAGTGTAAATATGTGTAGTGAAATTTTTATACCACATGAAATCATAAAATAGTCTAAAAATTCATTGTCACAAATTATGAAAGAAAATCAGCAAGCAATGAAAAATTAATATGAATAATGATCAATGTGGGATAAACACAAGGTCAAGTAATTGATTCTTGGAATGAAGTAGTCACAAAAAGGGTATGTAAGGTAGGCAGCAAACAGTTACTCACAAATCATTTAATGACTAATAACTTTAAAGATGACATATTTCCCAAAGCATATCATGTATCAGACTTCGGTTATGTAAAATAAAAGAAAGTCATTAGAGATGAAAATATGGTGCATCACATCTAGACATTCTAATGATCAAAATGATGAACATATCCATCAAATCAAAAAGGTCACATAATAATAACTAATGTCATTTAAAACAAGATCATAATGACATGAAAATAACTTAATAAAATTCAATGTGAAGTGGTAGATGAGTTGAATGAATAAAAACTATATCAACATGGGGTATACAGAGCATAACACATTTAAAATACCCTAGAACACATGACCTTTAATGAATTGATGTTTATCTACTTACCTGAACACAAAAGTGTGGAAGGTTTCAGCATAACATAGCAAAAATAAGTTTATCATTGATATAGATAAGGAACCATGATCATG
>JARHVA010002001.1:230000-237500 GCA_037957365.1 Torreya grandis
GGCCGCATTTCAAGATTCCATATCACATAATGACATTGAGATGGAATAGGACAACCTACAAATAATTTATGAAAAATCATATTTTCTTGCTCAATTGGCCAAGGCCATAAATATCATAGATGACATTTATCAAGCATTATTAGTATAGTTTTTGTATGACTGAGGATGTCTGAGGAGAATAAATTCATTTCCTTACTTTCTGAACTCACCAAAGATAGGGTGACTATACTATAAACTTTAATAAATCTAAGTGCAAGGTCAGCATTCAAAATGTGAAATATAAATCTTCTTCTAGCTATTCAAATAATATGATTAGATGTTGGACACTATAATGTAGTAAGCTAACCAAATCTATTGTAGTATGCTAGATTAGAAGTAACAACTACAAGATGCACTAAACAAGGTTTAGATATATTATTACAAGGTAAACAAGTCCAAGATCATCATGAAGGATCACATGGCCATGTTAAAACACATGGACACTACACTCAAGGAGTCTCTTATATCAAGAGATAATTTCATGACAAATATGACTGCATGAAAGAATGAGATGCTTCATAGTATGTTTATTGGTGTTGAAAACTAGTAGTATCTTAGATGATATTTTATGATTATATAGAAAATCCATCTTGTATACATGGAAAACTTAGACACTGGTTATTTCTCTCAGTTCTATGCCTTTATCACTTTTGTATGTCTCACATTTGGTCTATAATTTTTTCCCTTTGACTTAGATATCTTAGTCTAAATAGTCTTATGTTAATGACCCATGTCTTCCATCTTTCCTAGCATTCTTAAAATGTACTTATCTTCCATCTCTACAAGTTATGAGCTAATATGTACTTTCCTATTCCCTAGACATTGACAGCTATGATAGACACTAGCATTGACCTTAATTTCTTGTCTTGATACAAGTGACTAGTGCCCTAAAGTCATCCAATTTGAAAATAAAATGTATAATAATGATTGGCCTAAGTTCTTTAATGTGAGTTATTACTACAAAGGGATAGATATAAATACAATATCCACCCTCATTAATTCCTCACCTATGAGTCACCTAGGAAAATATCAAAGAGACCAAGGTAGATTATCAAAATCACTCTATCAAACATTCAATTAAATAAAGCTTCCCTATTTCTATAATATTCATAGGTACAACACATCTATAGGTCTAAAGAACTAAAGGATCATCCTAAGAGCCTCATTTTATAATTTCCAAGATATGTCATTTTTGTACATGCTTTGCACATATTATATGATTCAAAAAGAAGCCAACACATACGGGAGAGCTACATGAATTTGAGGCCCACTTATAGAGTATTGGCTATGTAAGCAAAACTATCTGCTAATAGGATCTTTGGGGTTATCTCAACACCATATTCCAACTAACCAATTTTTCCCAAAGGTCACTATGAAGATTGAAAACTAGGGTTTTGTCATTTCACAAGGAGTGATAGTCCACAACCCAATTCTAAATAAACTAGAGTGAATGTGAATTAAAACCTCAAAACATCCAATTATTTGCATCCTCTTAAAGTGGTATTTTATATATGACACTTGCATCAAACTCTAATAATAGCATTGACATTACTATCCCAAGCTAACATTAGTGTCTAAAACTCTAGAAGTGACAAATTCAAAATCTGACAACTATTCTAGAGTCTCCTTCCAGCCTACTTTCTACATGTTCCATATCTAGAGCTACATTAGAATTAGAACAAGGTAAGTACATCACATTTTTCTCATTTATCTATTTACCATATTTATACTTTTCATATTTAGACTATCTCAGCATAATAAATTCAATGTATGCTTATATATGATTTCAACATCTAATTGACCTATTATAGATCTAATTATCACCTTTGTGCTATTTCATTTTTATATACCCTTTTATTTAAAATATAGTGTTAATGATAAGATCATCCAAGTTAAGATTCAAATATAAATACTAAAAAGGGATAAAAATGTCTTGACTAGAAAAAAGTACCAATATATGAGATTTATCCATTAAATACATAAAATTAAACTATGAATCCTTATCTATCTGAGAATAGCCTGATGAATTTTAGACAAAATTTAAAATGTAAGGCTAGCATAATAATGATAAGATAGGGATATGTTATAAATTAAATCTCATGCTACAAACCTTGGCCTAAGATTTTGAGAAGAAGTAATGAATTTTATAATCCATATTGTGATGTTTAGGCATATTATATACTGAAATATCATATATTCATCCAAAAATTAAAGAGAAAAGGATTCAAATCTTCACGGAGACCAATAGTAATACTATAAAAATACCTTTAAAAAAATATTCAGTAGAATGTAAAGGCCAATTTACTATATTTTTCTCCAAAATGCTTAAAACTAAAATGCTAAACCTTCTCTATGTGAAAATAAACAAGTGATAGTTTGGAGAGATTTCAAAATTTAGGGCACATGGGACTAAAAATAATAATAATAATAATAATAATAATAATAATAATAATAATAATAATAATAATAATAATTATTATTATTATTATTATAATTAACTCTTCATATTAACAAGATTACTTAATATGATTTTAGTATACTAAGTTTGATCCTAAATTATTTTATTTCAAATAGTGCAGAAGTTTTATTATTACCTAAACATTATGCATGTTGAATATAAAAATTTAAGAAGACTCCCTATTGAACTTGGATTATTATGAGGTTACACTACACCTTAAAAAAATCTAAGATAAAAATTATAAATATATATCTTTTCTTAGATTAAAATATAGGCACATACTACACCTTAATATTTGTCCTTTACTCTAGGAAGCACTCTAGACATCCTAAGAAGAGAACGAGGAACAATAAATTGTGTGCATACAAAAAACAAATTATTCAATCATTGTATGGTGATAAAAATGATTAGAAATAAAATTCTTAGTATTGATGGTACAAAGGCTTATAGGATTTGTAAGGAAATGGATACACTCAAATGGAGAAAGTTGGATTTTTGTAAACAACATACTGACATTCATTTCTGAATGCAACAATTCTCTAGTATTTTAGGTACTTATTTTGTTGTCCTTAAGGTCACTGTTAATAACATCTGAACTATTATGATGATGTTATTCCTTTCACCATGAGGCCCATTTATTATTATTAGTCATACAATAATTTGTGGCCAAATGTCATGTTTCAAGGAATTTATGGTAACATAATGACAAGCCTTCATAATAAATAGGTCATTTCTGAGTATCATCTTGGATTTAATAATTTTACTATGCTTCATTAAAATATTTAATAGTGTTTAATCCGTGGACTCTAACTACTATAAATTTCTCCGAGAACATAACCAAGAACACTACTTCAAATTTGTTTTTGAAACATCCATGATGTTTAAGCCCAAGATAAACACCATGTCTCCTGAAAGCACCTGAATCACAAACCAACTATTGAAAATAATAGATTTAATATTTGTGTGTATTTTTTTACATGTTTTTAATTTGAAATTTTTATTTGTCTTGAATAAGAATAATATTTCTCAATTAATATATGGATTTTATAATTTATTATAGTATTTTACTAATGTGAAATATATAATTAATAAGTTCATGAGTGAATTTAATTTGATAATATTTTATAAAATTATAGATCCATCACTTGAACTAAGAGTATGATTTTTTAAAGTTATTTATTTTTATTTTAGTCAACATTTTTTGATCATGTAATTTAAAATGAAAAATTTTCTTCCATTATTTGAGCAATATCTATATGCATCTAATATAGTTTATTGATTATGTTGTGTATAATATTTTAAAGTGGCCCCTATTATGGTTTAGTATCTACATGATGGTAAATAAATATTATCACATAATATATCTCATATTGTTATTAGCCTAGATGATCAATAGGTGAGAGATTAAAGGCATGTTAGTTGTTAGTTTTTAAAATAACTAAACTAATATAGACTAAATAGTTATTTAGTCTATTATTATATATTTTAATTTTTCTATTTAATAAAAACATGTTATTGTGATTGACCAAGTTTGTGATCTACACCCTTGAGCCTTCGGCTCTTTCATACATTATGGATTAAATATTAACAGTGGTATCATAATAAGTTTATTGGACTTCTTTGATCACCCTCCATCTAGTTATTATTGCATCCAACACTTTGTATATTATAGCATTGCAGTGTGAACCATGTGAAACCATTGTTTTTACATCTATACATTTCATAACATATTTACAACCACTTACAATCCAGACCTTGTGCAAATTCTTGGCATTCACTAGCCAACTGATCTCTCTTTCCATTTTGTTCATCCTATTCATAGTTTGTCCACTGATTATTGTTCATTATGTGCATTCAAAAACTTGAAAAAGGAAAAAAAGGATATATATTATATAGGTATATTATATATGACCATCCATGTTATATTTTTTAGATTTTTTATCCGTAAACTCTACACTTAAATTTGAAGTGCAAACAATATATCTAGATATTTTAATAACTCTCTTTATTAATCACTCAAATTCTTGAAAATTTTAATTGAATTTGTAAAAATGATAGGAGTTAGTGGAAAACACGGTTTTACAAAAGTGGATTGAAATTGTTTGTGACTTGTACTTTCATTCCCCATTTAACCATTTTTAATAACGTTGTGCTATCATTCTCAAAATTTGAATCACTTACATGAGTTCATTTACTAATTAAAATCAAATCAACAAACTGAAACAAAAACATGAATCAAATGACAATTACCAAAAACACAAAATATGATAATAGAGTTTAGCTCAACAATTGATGCCTACGTCTCTAGGTTTTCCAAAGGAGTGGACTGTTTCCATTAAGGGAACTTCAAACACCTATAAATAATAAACAACTTTCCTGCAAGCTAATATCTCAATGTAAAATTCACCTTCACCATCACTAAATCAAGCCCAGCACCTTTAAATTTTGTGAGTCTTCATAAACACCTACAAAGTTGCTCCAAAAGTCCTAGAAATCTCCTCTAAGGTTTGAAAATTAATCCTCCAATATGCAAATTGGCTAAAAAAAGTATTAAGACTATGTATAATGGCCCGAGAATGGATAAAAATCCATTAACATAAGCTTACCAAAGCTTTTAGAAGGTCTCAGCCTATTAAAATTAAAAACCACAGTCAAAAATTTATTTCTTTCAAATAGAAATTCATTCCTTAAATAATACTTAAACCCTCGTAGCACAAGTGGTCAAAGCTTATCTCTTTTGCGCAATAGGTGCTGGGTTCAAGTTTTCAGCTTACTTAGGCGCTTAGCTTATCCTTTATTATCCCACATGCAATTATTTCAAGATAGAACAAGGCTTTAAAAAGCCTTAAACTACCCACTTATCACATGGCTTCGGCCACATTAGAGTCCTTTTACTCAGGCTTGAGCTTAGGCCTACAGACTCACCAAAGAACTCGGATTCCATGTGACTCAACAAAGAGTTCTATCTTGCTCCCTCAAACTGATCTCCCTTAGGCTCACCACCTTACTTGGGCTTCATGGTAACGATTCATCAAGCTCTCCAAAGGACTCGCCATATGGATTGATCAATGAACTTATTAGATGAGCTTAGTCACTTAACTCCACTTGGCATAAAATGTGACATAACTAGATGAGTCACTATAGTGATGTGGCATGTTGATGAAGTGGCATAATCATTAAGGAGGCAAAGGCACCCCTCCAAATGAGTGTGCCGACCCTTGATGAGGGCCCCTAATGAGCCAATAATGCGGCCCTTTTTTTTGATGAACCGCTGTCAAAGACCAGAGTCAAACATCAAACCATTTAACAAAACTTTTCAATCTGCCAAGTGTCAAACTTTTATAGGTCCTCATGCCAAATTTTGACATTTATTGACAATATTCAAATTGCTATAATAGGAGATCCTGAACTCAGAATTACATTCCAAAAAATGTGTTAGAAAGCTCTCAAAGAGCTCTACAGTGTGTCACCACTGAAACTTTGAATTGGAATAATTATCATAAACCAATTTCTGATCACACCTTCCTAATGGAAGGCTTTTGGTCTCCAAAAGTCCAATATCCCTTGAAAATGCAAATTGGTATAATGCATCCATGAAAATAGAACCCAATCATAGCAAGAGATATAAACAATTGTATTAAAATGATTCACAATCAAACTAAAAAAATTCCTAATCCAAAAGGCATGATTAAGTGAATCTGCAACTGCCAAAGTGATTACAACATATCAAACTACCTACCCAGATGTCACATCCTATAAAGCAGTGAATTGCCGAAAATTGAAACAACTCCCAATGCAATTGTAAGACAAGTTTATAATGTTGACAACATATAATGAATGTTAAGGACATGTTGCAATACAATTCCATAGTATGGGACTTATATTCTAAGCAAATGCAAACAACCAAAAGTGTATGCTGCCTAACATCTAAATATGCCCAAAGGGTCTTTAAAAATGCATGTAAACATCTCTGTGCCAAAATAGATACAATCAAAATAGTAGTCTAATTATCAAATGTTTTAAGGAAACAACTCACAACATCACTCTGCTATATCCCCAACTGTTTCAAATGAGTTAATATCTTATCCATTATTAGACTACCCATACAGTATATTTTGGAGATCTAAAAACTTAGAGTTATCAAAAAGTGAGAATTGAAAGGCTTCATATGGTAAACCTATTTTGAAGTGTTCCCACCAACTCTAATCTATATCTATCAAAGATTTTTCATTCCCTTAGGTGAATTCATAACCATGCTTTGCAATAAGAATGTTGTGATAATACACTTAACCAATTATTTCTTCCTAGTGAAATTGATTATCTTTGTGGATTCCTTTTTAGTTGGATAATTTATCAATTTGGGCTTTGCCATATGTAATTGAAAACATTGTTGACTTAACCTCTTAAATGGATTTTCACTTGTAGGTTTTACCTTATCCTGGGTTGTATTTTCAACTACATTGTGGATTGAATTAGCTTCATTAACCTTAGTGAGAGGTTTGTAAATCATCTTAGTTTTAACATTACTTGAATGTGAAGATGAATGAAGCTTAAAACATCTATAAATCCTATTTCTACTTACTTTAAAATGAGTTCAAACATCCTTCTTAGGTGAGGGTTCCCTTTTGCCAATTCCCAACTTAACATGAGAATGGTCTTTCAAACATGCAATCTGCTTAAACAAATCTTTTCATTTCCAACAAGTCTTAGCACTATGGTTATTCATCCCACAAAAAGAGCATGGAAATGATTTCATTATATTTTGTACATTATATCCAAACTTCTTAAAAGTATCAATTGGATCAGAAGATTTAGTGTAAGAATCAGGAGGTGGAATCTTAATACCTCTTTTAACTTTACACTTTTGAACTAGTGGCCTAGAACCTTCACTATTGGAAGCTCATCTTCCCTTAGCCATGGAAGAAACTTCTCCATCATCTACCTGCACACTAGTATAACCCAAATTTGCATGAAGAGGTCTATGATCGACTTGTATTGGGTTA
>JARHVA010002001.1:242500-310000 GCA_037957365.1 Torreya grandis
CCATTAGTTAGATATACTATTAATAGCAAATAATGTATCTCATATTTTTATTAGCCTAGACGGTTAATAGTTGAGATATTTGAGGGATGTTAGTTGATATAAAAACTAACCTATTGTAGAATAAATAGTTATTTAGTCTATTGTTATATACTGTAATGTTTCTGTTTAATAAAAATATGTTGTTATGATTGACCAATTTTATGTTCTACACTCTTGAGCCTTCGGCTCTTTCACACATTATGGATTAAATCCTAACATCACTCATGTATAAATTTACATAAATAAATAATCCGTAAAGTTATTTGGTAATGAAATTTGTGCATTATTGGTATTTGACACCAATTTTATATATATATATATATATATATATATATATATATATATATATATATATATATATTTGAAAATAATTTATTCCTTGAAAAAATGTCAACCAACGTTATATAATTTAATATTTTTATCTTTTTCCCTTTATCTTTAAAACAATTAGTAAGACTCTTATTTTATTCTATCACCATTTTACATTACACCTCCTTTGTACATTTACTATAATTAACCCATGTAGTAAATGTTTGTGAAATAGTAATATTTTTTAAATCTCTAATTCTACAATGCTAACACTATGCACTAAAACTATTTATAATCCTATAAGATTGAAATGTTTGAGTTATTCAATTATTTAATCCATTATCTTAATTTATCAAAAATAATTGAAGTCTTTAAAATAGTTAGTATAGCTAGTGATGGTTTAATACCCAATTTTTTTTTGCATTAATTAATTACTTCTAGGTTTGATTTGGTGTTTGTTTGAAGACTAAATGTTTATAAGATCATAAGACAGATAAAAAAAGGTGTTTAAGATACTATATTCCATTCCTTGCATATGATCATGAATATATTTTAAAATAAACACAACCTTTTAGGTGATCAATAGAATAGTGAAATTTAATAAAAAATAACTTATACCCCAATGATATAATAATTTATTCATCTAAAAAATATAATTGGTAAAAACATAATCAAAGAAAAATGTCCAAGCGATCAAAGTTCCATGTAGTGCACTATATTCAAGGTGCTTGTCCTCTGTTGGGGCTCCTAATACACCATTTAAACTCAATTACCACCATGATAGATAATGTGTAGATTCCATACCAACTCAACTCAACATTTGTATAATGTTTTCTAATTTTCACATCGCCTGAAAACTAGATTCATCATGGTACCTCAATGGTATAACAAGGTAAATCCATAATCCTGAGTAAGATGTTCATACACAATTTCAATCTCATAATCTCATATAAAACATATATGTGTGTCTTATTTTACATGTAAACATATAATTTACATGATGGATATCAACACCAAAATGTTGATAAGAAATAATAATTTAAAACCCTAAAATGAGACATAAAAGTGCATCCATATAAAATTCCACTATTGTACCAATCACCTAAAAGGTTGTGTTTCTTTAAAAATATATTCATGCTCATATGCAATGAATGGAATCTACTATCTTATAGATAATTTTTTTTTATCTCTCTTATGATCTAAAAAACATTTAATCTAAAAACAAACACTAAATCATAACAAAAAGTAATTTATTAATGTAAAAACTTTAGCTATTAAACCATTACTAGCTACAAACACAATTTTGTTGTTGTCCATAAGGTTGTGAAGTATTTATGGTGACTTAGCTTATAAGTAAAATAAATTTTAACTAAATTAGAGTAATTGAGTTCAATTTTATTAATTATTTTAATATTTTAGTGTATGCATAATCACATATAACTCCTCTTTATATATTATTAAACTAATTAAATAGTGTAATTAACAAAAAATATATATCTTATAAAAACTAGTCTACAGGTTCTAGTTTTTATTATGTTGAGAGAATGATAAGGTAGTTTATTATTCACATAAATCTCTTTTCCATAGCCGTAAGGATATTTTCCATTGATGTTCTTTGCTATTTCAAGAGATGCATATAAAGTTAGTATCTTTCACTATGATAAAGATAAATTTTTTTATCATAGGTTTGAAAAGAATCAAACAGACAATAATATTCTCTATTATTTTACTTCACATATAGTTGCATCTACATAAGCGGGGGAGACCCTAATAACAAGGAGTGTTATCTTATAAAATCTAATTCACACTCCCTACAATATCATTTACATGAGTTGTTCTACGAACTCACTCATAATTATGACATTATTTTTCTCACATAATACATATAATATATCAATTATACTCACCTACTAATGTGAGTAATAACCAATATTCATAACATTTCCCTCCTTGGTACCAAGATTAGAACATATGGATATATACATATAAAAAAGGTAAAGAGGGACGCCATTAACATCTTTTATACCATTCACTAACAACACACCAAACAAAATTAAAAACGAATAATATTAAGGATTAGTTTTTCATTGTCTCCATTGTATCCACTTCACATGATTGAAACCATATGATCAAAGAAAAAAGATGATTATTACTATCACTAAGAACTATACATATCTTAGTCATTTCTATGGATATTTGTGTCACTATTGTGTTTGCATCCTCTTCATTAGTAGTTGATAAGAGGCACTAATAAGCATCCTTATTTCTATCTCTATTAGGATGATAGTCAATAGACTTGTTCATTGAGCTCAAATATATGTCATATTTTACTATAAAAAACCCTCCCCCCACCCTCCCCCACATGATTTACATATTTTACATGAGAATGTAATGTTCAACCAATAATGCATCCTGTTTAAAAGAAGGTTTTGATTTGACAACTCAATAAAGATCTTATTGATGAGGGGCACTAACTATTTTGACAATTTTAGTAAACACAGACGATTTAACAAAGAATTATATGACAAATACCTAATTATGCATTTTGGTTATATCTATTTACAACTATAAAAATATAAATAATGACATTAAAAATAAATGTCATTAAACAATAATTATTATAACTTACTAATAAAACATCACTAAATACTAAACATAAACAACTTATTAACATTAAACTAATGAACTTTTATCATTTCCTATGCCACAACAAGACTATCCTCTAATACATTAAATATGAATACTAAATATTTTTAAATCAATATACAAAATTAAATAAAAAAAGTTAAAAATATAATCTAAAACAAAAAAATTGAACTACACTAGAACTTAAACACTCATGTAATAATTTTAGCTATGTGTTAGCTATGGATATATCAAAGTGATGTGGAGGAATCAAGGACTCAAATTAGTTGGAGTTGAGCTAGATGAGATATGTGTAAGATAGGAATGAGCCCAAAGTAGTATAAAAACCTTGATGCACATTAAATAAGAAGGAGAAGAGAGCTACGTCATAAAAAACACCATGGACAAGTCGGTAACTACTGGAGAGAGAGGCCATCCCAATGCCACTCTTGTGGTTTGATCATAAATCGACTTCAAACATAGCTCATATAATTAATTATTTTCCTAATTATTGTTTCTTCCTACTATTTTAATAGCTTCCTCAATGGGAACCTTTATGAAGAGAGACAAAATTGAAAATCAATAAAATATCCTCACTTGGGACCTTATCTTTAATAAATTTGACAAAATCTAAAGATATTTTAATGAAAGATGTATTTCTTAACTGATGCTTAATCTTTATAAAGAGAAAGGAGGTTAAAAAATAATTGGGAGAATATGTTGTATCTACAATATAACTTTGAATGGGATTCCTAATTTAAGAATCTTGTGGCCCAATGGATTCTAGGAGTGATTTTTGTTTTCAGTATGCGATGTTTCTTCAAGTTATCATCTAAGGGAGAGAAATTAATGTAATATTTATAGAAAAATTTGAGACTAGTTTTATTGATAATATTTGATAACTACCTTTGTTTTGAAGATGGTGTAAAATATTTATACAATAGTCAACCTTGTCCATCACAATAACTGCATTATATTTATCATATTTAGTGATGAAAATGTTCTCATTTGAGATGAGATTTCTCAAAGCATTCCATTTTAGATTTATAAATATTAAGAGTAGGGGGTTTTGTTTTCCTTAACACAACTGAATAGTCTTGTCTTAATTCTTCATCTATTTTAACTAGTATACCTTTAAGAGTACTTTCAATTTAAACCATAAAAAACTTCTCCTGTGATATAATTATGTGCATCTACAGAACAAAAGACCTTTTTTGAAATGTGCAAAGAGTGGAGGCAAATGGGAAAACATGATAAGTTAAGTACTAATTTAGACTCCCAATCATCAATTAGATCTTTAGAATTAGTGTTAATCTTAACTCGGTTATATGAAAATCTTAATTTTAATGTATGTTTATTAAGAGACGTGGAAAGAAGGTGATGGTAAATGCCATTCCTACTAACCTCCAAGTTAATTTTCACAAATATTAGAAATATTAGTGGAATTAGTAGTGTATGAAAGAGAACTTATCTCAGAAAGGTGGGGGGGGGAGGTGAGGGAAGGGGAGGGGATTAGGGTGACAATAAATACTTTCGGAGGTAATCTTTGATAGGTCTTTACCTTAAGTAAACAAGTTATTAATGTTATGAATAATAAACAAAACATTTTACATGTTGCATATTCAAGGATGATTATCTCAATCATGACGACTAAATTTAAAAACCAATGGTGAGATTCTTACATTATTTTTATTAATATCAACAGGAAACATCGACAAAAGGAACTTGGGAGAGACTAAGATGTTTAATGTTTTCATTTTGATTAGAACATCCAATCTTTACTGATGTTAGATGTTACATAAGGGAGAGAGGATATTTAATTTATAAGGAAGAAAATGATAACAAAGGATCCAAATATGATTCAAGATGAATGTTGAGTAAGGAAGAAGACGAGTTAGAAAAAGAGCTAGATAAATAGTTAGATAAATAGGTAGGAGATTGATTAATGGATGAAGATACATGTGAAACTATTGGATTGGATGAAAAATCATACAATCCAAACGGACAAGAAGGCTCTATAAACTCTGCAGTAGGAATAGGTTGATCTGAAACTAAATTGGAGATGCAAGAAGGAAGAGGAATCGATGCACTGTAAGGCATGGATATATTTATTACAGACAATAGTTCATCTAGTCAATAACAAACATAACATAGAACATTTCCAAATGCTACTTGGGGAGAGCATAATACCATTTTATGACTCTGTAAGAGGAGCGAGATATCGCTTGTAAATGTTGCCAATTACAAGCAGGAAAATATGATAAACGCCAACATATCGGAAGAACTACCTGACGAATGAAAATACACACATCTATGATGTGTAGTGAGTCGAAGTATTTTTATTTTTCGATTTATTACAAAATGTTGCTTCAGGCCTTCTGCTCTAGTGAATGAAGAAACATAAAGCCTGATCCAAAGATCAATCCTTAGAGATGAAGCTAGATTTAAGTGAAGATCTTTTAATCTTGCAGAAACGTGGCTAAACTCTGATCTCTTGAGTATGATAACTGACATTAATGAAGATAACTTGGTTCTATCAAAGATGTCTTTGTTTCTTTGGAGTATTTATTTAAAAAAAATATTTTTTAATAAAATCTAGACAAACTCCTATCCCAACGTCTTTTGAGAAACGCTAAATATGCGGTCTTCTTTTCTAGTTTTATTTTCAACTGTTCAAAATGCTCAGCCTTGAAAGGCGATAATATAAATATTCTTTCCACAGTTTATGTAGAGTGGAACGAGTGCTTATGGATGCAACTATGCATATTTTTGGATCAACATTTTGGATCAAATTCTGTAAATTATCATTAAGATGAGAATGAAAATAATGTGAATACAGTTTACAAATTTAACTTAATTTACTCATTATCAAGATGAGAAGAGTAAGTCATTACAATTTTTAAGTTAAATATAATTTAATAATAAAAAATATAAATTTTTAATTAAAATACCATAAAGATAAAATGGTAAAAATAGAATTTCAAACAATACAAAAATAAATATGATGGTAAGAATAATAATAAAATGTGGAAATATAATTAAAATTAAAAGATTAAATTAAAATGTTTAATTTTTATAATTTAGTTGATTAGCAATTTTTTTTAGTTTATATAGTCTTTTTATCTTAATTTCTCTAGCTTAATTTAGAATTATCTATTTTCATTTTGTGCTGTATTTTCAAACTTAGTGATTTTTAATTTTAATTTCTATTTTTTATATATTGATTTTTAAAATAAATTTTATTTTTATTTTTATTTTATTGTAAATATTATATTTAATATTTGTGTGTTTTTTATCATGTTTTTAATTTATCTTATTTTTTACAGGGTTGATCAAGAAGCATTTTCTCTCATGAAATATATAGATTTTAGAATGTATTGTAATCTTATAAAAATGTAAAATATATGTTTACTATGTTTCCTAGTGAATTCATGTTGAAATAAATTTTATAAAGTTTAAGATCAATCACATGATTGGGACTATAATATTTTTACAATTGTTTCTTTTTATTTCAGTCCATGTTTCTTATCATGTAATTTGAAATGAAACATTAGCTTGTAATGTTTGAACAATATTTAGATGCATCCATTATATTATATAATATAATTCAATAATTTCAAGTATCTTCTTTTATAAAATTAATAGTAAATAATTTATACAGAATATTAATTGGTAACGAAATGTATGCATCATAAGTTATTCAATTCTTTAATCCGTTGTCTTAATTTCTCAACAATAGTTGATGTCTTTAAAATTGTGGCTGTAGATAGTGATGGTTTACTTCCCGAAAATTTTGTTTTCATTAATTCTAATAACTCTTTCTACGTGTAACATGATGCGCATTGAGGCAATGCCGTGGGAGATATAAGAACTCTCATTTGAACAAGAAATTAGAACGATTCCATCAAACCTAACATACAAATTCATGGCTGCAGTTTTATTTATTTTAATCCAAATGAAATCTAAATTACAGTTATTAGAATCTACAAATAAATGAAACCGAAATGGTGGGAACAAAGAAAACTGGAACGCAGCAGGTATTCTTGGTGCTGATTATGATTAATTATATAGAAAACAGATTGAATAGGAATCACTGGTTGTCTCTAGGCTGAGTGTATGATTCACGGCTTTGAATTGCATTGTTAGTAATGATCTTAAGTGTATGATTCACGACTTTGAATTGCATTGTTTGTAATGGTCTTATGAGGGACTTTTTCATATTCCCAGTTTTGATTCGATAAAACACGTTTATTGGGCATTCGGGCGGCGGCTGACGAGTGTTTATGGCGAGCGGAGACATTCATAATAAATATAATGTTGAGCACAACCAGCAGAACGAGTGGCACAGCATTCCGGATTGAAGTGACATGGATCGGACTGCTCCATGCTTTCAGCGAGGTTGTTTTTGTTGTGATGTGACTCAAGAAGTTTATGGCGAGCTGAGACATTCATAATTAATATAATGTCGAGCACAACGAGCAGAAAGCTTATTTTTATAAGAATTAATCTCGCCAATTTTAGAGCTTTGTTGCGCTAAACTCAGAGCAAACTCTTATAGTTTGAATTAAATAAGAGATTACTGAATGAGCTTTTTTGCGCTTATTGAAGTGGGATTGCATCCAGTTCTGTGCCATATTTAAAGAGGGAAATCAAGGGAGGCATTCAAAGTCAGATGGCGTATTGCCAAAATTTTCTTTGGTTTGGCTATTTGTGTCACTTATTCAAATCAGAAGTTTCAATCACCGCATAACTAATGATGGTTTTAACATGATATCATATAGGGAAAATATAAAATTTAAATTTCATTTTCGTATTTATATTATGTTTTTTATTTTATAGTACAAAAATATAGCAAACCTTTATAGAAACTTTTAAAAATAAATCTTGAAAACTTTGGCATGCCTACATACATCCAACTCTAAATTATTCATAAGTTAGTGCGTTTGAAATAAAAATTTAAATTGCAAGGATCATATTGGACCATGCTATCAAAGATTTTAGAAATTTATGTTTATAAGTCTTTAAATGTATTGTAAGTTTTATTCATATAGATGTAGGCTCTTATTTAAAAATGAATGTGGATGTGTTATAAAAATATCGTTTTCATTTTTTTAGTGTTTTTATTTTTTTTACGAATCCTATAAACCTTTGAATTATTAGTAGTATACCTTTTTTTATTCATCCTTTCACCATAGAATTGTTGAAGTAATATATATTTATTGGTTTGTCCTTAGTTGATTCTTTCTCTTTATTTTTTTAGATTTTTTTTGAAAACTCTATTGTTGTCTTCTTACGATGTGTAGAGTGCTCATCAAAACAATGGACAAATACTAGGGTGTGGTATGTGCACATATTATAATCAAAGTAACGATATTAAATTATAACTTTGATCTTAGATTTATTTAAGGTATAGTATAATATGATAGCGAACAAAGTTCAAAAGGGAGTCTTCTTAAATTTTTATATTTATCTTGGGTAATATTTAGGTGACATTAAAACTTATACACTTTGGAATAAAATCATTAAGGATGAAACTTAGTATACTAAAATCACATTAAGTCATATTTTTGTAAATTAGAGTCAACTATTGTGATTATGGAGACTAACATTTGTATTCTCATGCTTGTACACATCTCATATTGGCCTACATTTTGAAATCTTTCCAAATTATCACTTGGTTACATTAACATAGATAAGGATTCTCAGTTTAGTTTTAAGAATTTTTGAGAAATAACTGATTCATTGGCCTTTACATTCTAGTGAAGCCCTTTTTAGGTCCTTTTTGTACATAGTATTTTTGTTGGTGTTCATAAGGACGTGAATCCCTTTTTATTTATTTTTTGGATGACTATATTACCTTTTTCATTTTACTTTGTGCCTAAATAATACATTCCTAACTTTGGAATTTCATTATTTCTTATCAAAATTTTCTACATAGGTTTGTAGGGTGTGCTTTATTTTTAAAAAAATCCCGATCTTATTGTTCTCATGCTAGCATGCAATTTGAATTGTCTCCAAAATTTCATTAATTTCTTCTCATGTAGAGAAGGATTCACATTTTAATCTTAATTATTTAAGGGATAAATCTCAAAGATGGGCCTTTCTATTCTGGTGAAGACTTTTCTAAGCCCCTTTTAGTATTTATCCTTGTATCTATAAGGATGTTGCCATATGGCAAGGCCTTTAAATTTAGTTTGCACTTATTTTCCTGTATCAGATATAATAGTTTATTGTTATTTTAAATGGTGGCAAAATTTTGTGGGTTTTTCAACCATATCAAATGGTCTAATCTATTAAAAATATGTGTTTGGTAATAATTGCATTGTATAAAATCATATTTTAAACATATTTCCCTAGAATCATAAGATGTTTTCAAAAAGTGTGGTATACATACAAGTCTAAACCTTATAATTCCTCATCTAGAAAATACTAAGCAAATACCTATTAAATATAAATAAATCAACTACACAACTAATCTATTATTACTTATTCATACATATTTTTATTTTAGTCATAGGATCAGTCATATTATAGGTATGAAACATTCAAATAACATCCTATGAGTGACATTTGTCAATTTATAAGCTAGATCACTACAAGAGTCATCATATAGAATATTGCACCCTTGTGCACAAAATTTCCCACACATAGATCTGAATACATCAGTATAAAGGTAAAAAAACCTAGAACAAAAAAGTTGGTCACATCTAGATCTAGTCATTAGTTCATACTAGATATCAACATCACATTCAAACACTTGCATCGATGATAGTGTCCAGATTTGATGGTAGTGCCAATCGATACGAAAATATAATTTCCATAATCTGATGAATAATATAGAATACTTTTCCTACATACTTTACACCATTTCTATTATAGACATGTCTCCATAATAAACCTATCTTAGTATCATTTATCTTTATATTGTAGTAAATTGAACATTTTTCAAATCATGTAACTGTGGGAATAGTCTACTACGAGGTGGTATGTTCTAACTCCTTCTATGGTAGTGCGCTGAATGATGACATATCAAAAACCATAACTTGAATTTCTTGAACCTTCTATGTCTCAAGATCCATGAGATGATATGCTGCTTTTGAGGTAGTATGATATACCAATAGAATGAACTGGAGTCTCTTTAAGTCAATCTTCATCCTATTTTTAGCTTAGGAATGCATATATGGTGTACAACCAGATACTCTAAGATGTGAGATCAAATGTTTATGACCATTGCATACCTCTTCTGGTGTCTTGTTTTAAAATATCTTTTTAGGTGCCTTATTGAGTAGATATACAATTTTCTAAATTTCTTAAGCCTATAATGGCACCTCTAACTTCATAGTGTAAAGCATGCAACAAGCCATCTCCATAACTAAATCATTACATCACTCTATAATTAATTTTTTTTTGGTTGTATAGGGATCAATCAGGTGTTATTTAATGTTGTGTTGCTTCAAGAATGCCAATAATTATTTTGATGTGAATTGCCCCTTGATCTAAGTGAAAGAGATAAAGAGGCCTCCCTGATTAGGTGAAAATAAGCTAGTAAAAGACCTAAAAATGAGTAAAGTCTTCACTCTTATTTTTTAGAAATAACACCCATGTCTTGAAAGAGAAACCGTCAATGAACAACCGGAAGTAGCTAAATCCTTGCAAAGAAGTAGGTAGCGGTCCACATAGATTATTATATACCACATCAAGATGATAGTTGGCATGTGAGGGACTAAGTTTTAATGGAACCTTGTGTTGTTATTAGAAAGGCATGTAGGTAATACAAGAAAATAATGGTATAGATAAGGAAGTCCACATACCATGGCCTTAGAGATGAGTTGGTATAAAGAGCTAGTACAAACCTGCCCATATTGATGATGCCATAGGGTCAAAGCATAATAATGTGTCCCAATTTTTGGCATAAAAATGCCACATACACTTTCATCTTATCTTAAAAATATATTGATTTTGGGTCATTTAAATTAATCAAAAAATATGTTTTAGACTATATACACAAATATCTAGTGCAAACACATTTTTCTTTTTTTTAAAAAAATCTTGAGTATTTTTTAGGATTTATTTTTTAATTTTTTTTTGCTGGCTAGTGGGACACAATATTATGTTGTTACCCCATAGTATAGTAGATTTTACCATAGAGGTGGAGAGAAACACCATCAAATAAAACTACATCTATGGTAAATAAATGATCTTTCAAAAATTCTCTAGTAATAATCTTACCTTCTCATGAGAAGAGACATGATTTTGTGACATTAACCTTATGATTCAACATCTAACTTATAAACAATAGATTTTTTATCAATTTGGGGACATATAATACCTTCATGATAGTACAGGTTTTCATCCTGAGAGGAATGGTGACAGATCCAATTCCTTATGCAATATACTCTTTATCATATGGAATCAAAAATCAATCTCTAATGGGTTGATTTTTTAGTGAATAAAATAGATCCTTGCATCTTGTCATATGCTTTCTAGCATCAAAGTTGATCAACTAAACATTACTCATTTGTTACGAGGTTTGGGAGATAAAAACTATGTTCTTATATGCATTATTGCAATCTAGTTTTATTGCTACCTCTTCTTTAGAATCATCATCCTATTGATGTTTTTCCATTACATGTTCACAATGATTCCATCATGGAGGATGTCTTTTTGATTTATACATGAATCATTTCCATTGGATGTGCCCTTTTGACTAGATGAGCCTTATGTCAAGGCATTATACTAGCTTAGTCATCAATGTTATGCATATTGGTGAAATAAATATCTCAACATATTTTTTACTTCTCATGCTTTGGTGGTCCTTTTTAGAAATTTGGACCATGTTGCTTGGAAATCAGGGCTTTATCCTTGAAATCATATTGCATGGATTGGATAGCTTCTTCTTATTGAAGCAAATTCACCAGCTCTTTGAAAGAAACTACTTGTTTTATGATCTTTAGTGTTGTGAGAAAAGCAACAAATTAAGAGGAGGGAGCTCTCAGTGTGATCATAATCAATAGATTGTCTTGGATCATTTATCTAGGTTCAACTAATTATACTTTAATTTATTACACTAGGCATAATAACTCCTCAAGTTTATCTCTATCTTTCATACTAAGAGTATAAATCTTAGACTAGAGATGGAGGATATTAGTTTTATTTTCTACCTCATAAATAGTGGAAAATTTTTCCCAAGCCTCCTTAGATGTTGATGCATCCTGAATATGATATTGTACCTCATAGGTGATACTAAGTGTGATCAACATTAAGGTTTTTGCATTTGACTTGTCGTATTTCATTTTTTCATCAGATCAAATAGGATGAGTCACTATAGTAGTGATGATGCTCCATAATTCTTCAAATTAAAGAATCATTCTCATCTTCATCTTCCCTATGACAAAATTTGGCCCTTTGAGAATTCGGACATCAGACAAGAGTACTTTTGGTGTAGATATTTATTTATTTATTTATACAATATTTCTTAATCAAAAAAGTATTTTATTACTTCAAAATCATTTTATGTAAAAATAATTGTACCTTTTTCAAGGATGAAAAGTGGTAGGCAAGTGGGATTGATATGCTAGTGTATTTATACATGGATGCTTATGTGGGAGTTACTCTTCGTGTTCATCATCTACATCATAGCCTTCATCAAGCTTGATGCAAAATTTTCATTCTTGGTAATTCACATCAAATTAAAAATATTAAAGCAAGCTTTGGGTAAGTAATTTATCTAATTGAGGATTACTTATGTTCAAAAAGGTATCATGTAGAGCATAATAAAATCCAGTGTAATTGGTAGAACTTATTAGGCATTCAAAATGGCTTGCACACACTATGTTTGATATTTGGTGTTCAATTGGTTTTTGTGATTCATATTTGAATCTTTTCATGACACCCTTTGTGGTGAGAGAGGATTGATGAGATGGTCTTTCTCCTAATAATAAAAATGTTTTATTCTTAGTCTGTGGAATTTATTCTAATAAATCACTATATTTTCAAGTCTTCCTCAGATAGTTAATCTAGCTTCAAATTCTCCCTAAGAATTATAGATTTCCTCCACTCAATAATTTTCAAATTGATAACCCTTAGTTTCTACCATCTAGACCTCAAATGTATAAGTTCACTCTATACATTATGATTACCTTGAAGATGTTGTGAATTACACATGCATCTATTTTATAGGCATCAATCATCTTTGATGTGTCAATCAGTTCTTTTTATACTCTTAGTTACTCAGTGATTGACTCCATCTACTCTCATACCAAATGAATACTTAAATGGATTCAATGGTAATATTAATTGAAATCATGTCAATAAATAAAACATAGAAACTAGTTACAATAACTATAACTACCTAATGATTATGATAGCCAACCATATAACATAAGTAATAACTAACACCTAATATTAACAATGTAATAATATGATAAAAAAAACATAACGAAAATAATATTTGTAATTTCAAACATGTTATTGAGTAATAAAATAACTATAATTCACGATAACAAATAAATAAGTTTCATGGTTTCCATCCACATAGAATTAAATGTTTAATAATTTAATAAAATCATATATAAAGCATAATAACATGATTTAACATAGGGATTTTAAATTATACATATGAGTGTACATTTACTTGTATGTTAATGTAATTCTTAATTTTGATAGAAAGATAGTAATATTTATTGGTATGTGAATGGAAACATTCATGGCTTCCATTCAAAAACTAGTAAATATTTAATCTTGTAGACATGCCTATACTTATGCACGTCCATTTATTTTATATTAATGACCCATATTTATTTCCATCCATGCCTTAATTGTAAAACTTATATGCCAATGATACAATAATATATTCATTTAAAAAATATAATTGGTATAAATTTATTCAATTGCATGATCCTGATAATCAATGGCATTAATAAATAAAATTATAGTCCATCATGCTATAATCATTTAAAATAAAAATTTAAATTCCACATCATCAAGCAGAAGAAACATATAGGATCTCATAAAGAAGTAAGTTATACATAGTTTTTGTAATCATGTATAAAACATATATGTGTTTTCTTGTACATGTAAAGATATAAATTCCATTATGGATAAGACCACAAAAATTTCAATATAAAAAATATATAATTTAAAAACCTAAAACAAGACATAAAAGTGCATTCATATAAAATTGCACTACTCTATCAATCACCTAAAAGGTTGTGTTTCTTTAAAAATATTTTCATGTTCATATGCAATGAATGGAAACTACTATCTTAAACACCTTTTATATCTCTCTTATGATCTGAACAAGATTTAATCTTAAAACAAAAACCAAATCATAAACAAAAGTAAATAATTAATGTAAAATTTTAGGTATTAAACCATCACTAGCTACAGTCACTATTTTAAAGTTTTCAAATATTTTTGATAAAGTAATACAATGGATTAAATAATTGAATAACTTAAAAAATTCAATATTACAGGATTATCAATATCTTTAGTGCATAGTGTTAGCATTATAGAATTATGGATTTAAAAAATATTAATATTAAACAAACAATTATTATATGGGTTAATTCTAGTAGTTCTACAAAGGCGGTGCAATGTAAAATGGTTATAGAACAAAAGAAGAGTCTTACTAATTGTTTCAAAGAGCAAGGAGGAAAGATAAAAATAATGAATTATAGAATGTTATTTTACATTTTTTCAAGGAATAAATTATTTTCAAATAAATATAATTGGTGTCATTTACCAATAATGCACTCATTTCATTCCCAAATATCTTTTTGTATAATTTATTTATGGAAATTTATACATAAGGGGATACATGAAAATATTATACATAACATAATCAATAAACTATATTAGATACACCTAGATATTACTTAAATAATAGAAGAAAATGTTTCATTTTAAATTACATCACCAAAAAACATTGACTGAAATAAAAATAATTAATTTAAAAAAGTCATACTCTTGGTTCAAGTGGTGGATCTATAATTTTAAAAAATATTATCAAATTAATTTCACATAGGAACTTATTAATCATATATTTCACATCAGTAAAATACTATAATATATTATAAAATCTATATATTCATTAATAAAAAATTCTTCTTGTTCAAGCTAGAAAAAAATTAAAAATTAAAAAAATGTAAAATAGACACACAAATATTAAATATAGTATTTTCAATAGCTCATTTGTGATTGAGGTTATTTTTGAAAACATGGTCTTTATCTTGGGCTTAACAAAATTATGAGTAGTGTTCTTGGTTATGTTCTTGGAGAAAGTTAAAGTAGTTGGAGTCTAGGGCTTAAACACACTGCTATTGAATATTTTAATGAAGCATAATAAAATTATTAAAAAAATTAAATCCAAGATTAAACTTAGAAACAACCTCTTTATTATGAAGGCTATCCATTCTATTGCCATAAATTTCTTGAATCATGACATTTAGCCACAAATTATCATATGACTAATCATAATAAATGGACCTCATGATGAAAGGAATATTTCCATGATAATGGTCCAGATATTATTGATAGTGACTGTACTAACAAAAAAATAAGTACCTATAAAACTAGAGAATTATTGGATTTAGAAATGAATGTTAGTATGTTGCTTACAATACTATGATTTTCTCCACTTGAGTGTCTCTATTTCCTTACAAATCCTATAATGATTTGTATCATCAATACTATGAATTTTATTTCTTATCATTTATATCACCATAAAATGATTGAATAAATATATATTTTTATTGTTTTGCACATAGTTTATTATTAGTCATTCTTATATTAAGATGTGTAGAGTGCCTCTCAGAACAAATAATAAATATTGGGGTGTGGTATGTTCATATATTTTAAAATAAGGAAAGATACTGATTTATAATTTTTTCCTTAGATTTGTTTAAGGTACACTCTAACCTCATAGTAAGCCAAGTTCAATAGGGAATCTTATTAAATTTTCATATTCATCATGGATAATATTTACATAATGATAAAACTTATACACTTTTTGAAATAAAATCATTTAGGTTGAAACTCAATATACTAAACACATATTAAGTAATCTTATTTATATGAAGATTTAATTAAGTTTATTATGGAGAGTGACATTTTTCATCTCATGCCTACATAGTTATCTTACTATCCTAAATTTTGAAATCTCTCCAAACTATCACCTATTTATTTTCACGTAGAGAAGGTTTACTATTTTAGTTTTAATAATTTTGGAGAAAAATCTAGTACATTGGATTTTAAATTCTATTGAATATTTTTAAATGTCTTTTTATACTATTATTATTGGTTCCCATGAAAATGTGAATCCCTTTTTCTCTAATTTTTGGATGACTATATGATATTTCATTATATATTATACATAAACATCACATACATGGCTAGTAAAACTCATTACTTCTTCTCAAAATCTTTAGCATAGGTATGTATCATGGGATTTAATTTTTAACATATCACTATCTTATCATTTTTATGTTAGCCTTACATTTGAAATATCTCTGAACATTCATCAAGTTATTCTTAGATAGAGAAGGATTCATAGTTTAATTTTATGTATTTAATGGATAAATCTCATACATTGATCTTTTTATTCTAGTCAAGACATTTTTCGTCCCTTTTTATTATATTCTTTTAGAATATAAATATCATACAATTGAATATTTGACTTGGATGATTATTGTTTAGGTAAAAATTTATGGTATTTATATTGAACAACTTGTAATATAAGTACATGGTTGACTTTTTTTACACCTTGGTAGATTGATCTAGGAGCATTATACATATAAACAATTTGATATTGTAAATTTGTCTTAGTAATTTCATTAAGGACTAAAAGATTCATCTTGGTCCTAATTAGTAATTTGGAGTTATTAGGAGATTATAAAATATCTTAGAGAGTTTAATTAGTGTTTTCCTTCCAATATCAAATTTGAATTTTTAAAATTGGTTAAGTTGTAAAATCATAGGTAAAAATCAAATTTATAGAGAGTGTGGTAAGTGAAATAGTTATAGAATTTTATCCACATAGTATATGATTAATTTATAGAACATAAGATCATATTTATCATCAAGTAAATATATGTGCTTGAAAAGAGAGTTTTTTGTGTGTTTTCTCAAATAAGGCAGGTCAAAGGAGCAAATTTTGGAGCATGGTTCCACATACCCATCTTGGAGAAACAAGATACTAGAGGATAAAATAGATCCATGATTCCTAGGATATTCCCATATAAGTAAAAAGGCTAAAACATTTTAAAATTTTACATGTTCATGTTACACATTATGAAATAGTTTCTTGTAAGACAATATGTGACTGAGATCAAGTAGGTATAGTCATAATTAATAGTGTTTAGAACTCTCCTAATTGTAAATTAGTTTTTTTAATAGTTATATCCTAGCCTACCCTTTATCCTAAGTTTTTTTGTAATGACATTCAAGGTCTACGGCCCACCCCAACTACATTGCTGTATAAGTGTATATTTATACATTTTATGAAGAAAAATAAATATTTTATGAGTAATAACTATGCACCAGATGTTTTATATACTATTTTAATTGTATTAGATCTCAAAAAAACAAACAAAGTTATTCCAAGGTCACATGTACATCTTTTCTATTACACAGACCTTGATTTACTAAAAAACCTTGTTCTAAGTCCTTTACTTGTCAATGAAACTTGTGCATGGTGTCAATTTGATTATTGGAAAGGTTTTGTAGGATATATAAGAGGATCATGAAATAATGTTTTTAAATAAATAATATTTATTTTATATGAACTATCATTAGATAGCTCCTAGGTTTAGTAAACATAGAAAAACTCAAGTTACATGGTTTAGGTCACAAAAAATTCATAAAAATAGTTTTAACCCTTGAGAAATTCCAAAATATTGTGAAAATATTTTCAAGGTGTTTTATAAAGATATTAAAGTAGTTTTAAGCTGGTAGAAGGTGTATGGAGGTTGTACGAGTTGTCTGACTACTCTTAAAACTCATAATTCTAAGTTTTCTAGATTGCAAAGTAAGGAATTGGTATAAATTCTCCAATTTTGGGTATTAAAAGGTCAAATAAAGGTTGGATAATACCTTAAATGCATTTAAAACATTTTTATAATTAATAATTAAGTATTCAAAGTCTTATTTTGAGATTTGACCTACTAGAGCACCAATTAGGTCTCTAGTTCTAAACAGGGTATTAATGTATTCAATGAACTATCTTGAAACACCAATACCTAGATTGGTTTTAGCATTATAAAAATGTTAGTTAGGATAATTAAGACCTATTTTAACCCTATATTATTACATTGATTTAGTCTTATTTCATTAAAATCCATGGTATATGACTGCCATAAAGGCCCATTTGAAACAAAAGAGTTAAGTTCATAAAGTAGGTGAGTTAAGTTCATAAAGTAGGTGAGTTAAGATTTGAAAAGAATACCAATACATGTATCACATTAAATTAAATAAATATTCCCTATTTATATACCATTCATTGGTACATCACATCGAAAGGTTTTAATTACAAAAGTATCAGCCCAAGATTTTGATTTTCCAATTTACAAGCTAGGTCATTTCTATACTTGCTTTGCACATATTGTATGATTCACACACAAGCCAACACATATATGTGAAATACATGAATATGAGGCCTTATTATATAATATTGCCTATGTAGATAACACCATATGATAGTAGGGTATTTGAGGTTATCTTGACACCATGTTTTGACTAACCCATTATTCTCTAAGGTCACTATGAAGATAGAAAATTAGGGTTTCATAATTTCATAAAGAGTGACAATCCATGACCCAAATTGGAATATACTAGAGAAAAGGTGAATTAAAATATATAATCATCCATTTGATTCTAACCTTTTCTATTAGGTATTCTATATAGGACACTTACATCAAAACTAGATAGTAGCATCGACATAACTATCCTAGGTTTCCATTACCATCCAAAACTCTTGAAGTGATAGATATAGAATATAATGACTATTCTAGAATCTCATTATAGTCTGATTTCTACATGTTCTTAATATATAACTACATTTTCATTGGAACAATCTATGTATATCACTTATTTGTTATTTATATATCTAGTATATTTGCCCTTTCCATATTTAGACTATCTCAACATAATAAATTCAATGTATAATTATATCTAAGTTTAACATTTAATTGAACTATTATATATCTAATTATCACCCTTATACCATTTCATTTATATATACCCCTTTCATTCAAATCTAAGGTTAATGATAAGATCACTTTAGATCCAAATTTTAGGGTTAAACATTTGGTAAACTCGATGGAAATTTATTACACCTAAGTTTACATTTTATGATGGCAAGGGTGATCCTGAACAACATCTTTGAAACTTTTATATATCATGCCTTGATTATTCCTCTAATGATAAACTTTTGACCAAATTATTTCCATAAATCCTCAAGGATTATTCTTTGAGTTGGTTCTATTATTTACATCTTCAATCTGTTAAAGCATTCAAACCTTTTGTAAACTAATTTTTAGCACACTTTTCTACTCATATTTCTAAAAAGTGTTCTTATGCTCAGATTTCCAAAATCAAATAAGGAACCAATGAACATACCAATGAATATGTCTTGGGATATAAGACAATAGTAGCCAAAATGATCAATTTTATGGAAGACAAAGTGTTGAAAGATATATTCAATTAAATTTTATTTGATCCTTAACATGAGTCCATTATTTTCAAGAAGTTCAAATATTTTAATAATTTATTCCATGTTTTATGGGACCAAGAAATAAATCTTATGTCACTGAATGAGCAGAAGTGTATAGTAAGCACACCAGATACATTCACATCTAGTAAAAAGTTCACAATTAAACCAAGTTATAAGGTAAAACCTTTTGAGCCTAAAAAGAAAACAATCACCATAGTTAAATAGTTTCATAATAACTTAATCAGCTTATCTTATCCAATGCACCAAGAAGACAATTTCCACATTTATGTGAGTCCATAGCTTTATTACTCCCATGGTTATTATAGTGTTATCTTATATATCTCCCTCATCTTATCGAGGTTGATATGATGTGAATGCTTATTATGATTTGCATCAGAGACCTAGACATATATAATCAGATGTTTTACCTTAAAACATAAGATCCAAGATCTTATCGATGACGAAAAACTTATATTTGAGAATCCTTCAAAGGAATCATGCTCATAACATATTGATCACCATAAATAGAAAATATTTAACAATCCTTTGCAATAACATTCTAAGAAAGAACCAAAAGTCTAAATGGCATACAATTTGCGTTCTCTTCCTTCACATTATGAATACCCACTTAATGGCATTATTGATAATTATGCATAAAATATACCTCCTATGTATCAGAGACCTTTTATTTCCTTTGATGATAGTGAAATTAAGTATGATGACTCTAATATTCATTCTCTATTAAATTAAAAATATCTAGATAAACACCCCATACATAGTGTTATGATTGATAATGTTGAAAGCCAACTTTTTTACACCATGACATTAATTTCATACTTAAATTATACTCATCATGATTTATACCCCTCTACCAATTTAGTTAGATAATTCAATGGGACCTCCAGAAGGTTCTCAGTGATATTGACTTAGATTTATAGGTCGTTCCTGCACATGTTGTTACTACATTTCTAGTAATCCTTTTTAAAATCATATTTGATAAAATATTAGGAAGACCTTAGATACACACTCATTGAGTATTACCTCTTATAGTGCATGGATGTGTTAAATATGTTCATGCCACTTAGGTAATTATCATTTTTATAATCCTATATGAACATCATATTAAACAAAATAAACTTATATACCTAGACAAATGTCTATGAATCCTATTAATTCTAATTCAACAGAAAAGGGTAAGCAATAGACAATCCTTCTTATTAGGAAGTTAGTACTTGAGAGACCATTAAATCAGAGACATATACTAGATTCCATGAAGTCTCCATCTTTTATTACACACCATATTTATCTATCTAGAGCACCTCAATATGTACATATTAATGGTATACCAAAGAAATAGATGATCACTCAATGATGGGTTATAATAATCATTACCCTTATTAATCCGCTTATTTCTTCATGACCATAGAGTCCTACTTTATATACACAGAACATGATTAATACAATAATAACATATATTACATCTATAAATTCTCCTTAGTAACATAAATGGTGCATTACACCATATTAATAGTGGGTATATTTATATGGCCATATATTGGATGACATCATGGGATGATATTTCCTCTTCAAATATTATAAAAATTAAAAACAAAATAAAAACATTCAAAACTCCAATAATATTTTCATCACTTACATGTTCTATTAGTTCCTTACCATCTGTTAGTTCCATGTTGATGGATGGCATATTTAGTTATGTCTACATAAACATATGTGTCACAGTTGTACTTGAGTGTGAGATAGGCATACAAAGATACATTATTTAATCCTATTTTCAAATGTGGGACTGTCCCTATACTCACGTCATGTAGACATTAGGGGAATCCCCTTCTTTGATCTTGATATGAAAAAGTTATATGATTTGATGATCACTCTAAATTATCATTTTTGAGTTTACATATGTAATTATTCATTCCTATTATCCATTATTATATCTTACATAGGCTACTTGATATGTTCTATACTTGACATTTTTTCCTAACACATTTGGTCCATGGGTTACTATGATATGTTTATGTTGGTTGATTATACTTTATTTTATTGATTTCCTTGACTATCTTCCCTTGCTATTGACTTCCTTATTCAAGAATTTGAATATGCTCCTTTTCTTGTGTTCCACGTGCCTATGTATGCTCTCTTTGAGTTTTGAATACATCATGGTTTGATGTTTGGACATCTGAATATTTCATCCTTGCCTTTATAGACATTTGACTAAGTTATATCCCTTTGAATATATGGAATTTAAACATGAATTTTATTTTTGGTTTGCCTAAACCATTAAATTTTAAATTATTTTTTAATGTTCCTATGTCTACACTTGTTTTCTTGTTGAGCTTATATTATTACTATCTAGACATTACTATGATCCTTAACATGTGTAATAGGCCTACATGTGATGACGTTGGTTCCATATGATTCAATTATTACATATACTTAGACATGTTCCTTACATATTTTATATATCAAAATCCCAAATTATACAAATAAAATATCCTTTTGAGGTGAGGTAACTACTAGTTTTTATCTTTCCCTTATCTCAAAGGGGGGGCATTACTTGGAGGATACCATATAGTAATGTTATCCACACTCAGCATAGTTTTTAAAATTAGTGGGGGAACGATTTGGAGGCATGATATCCACACTCATTCAGTATAAGGTACTTATATCAATATTTAGATTCAATGGGGACATATCATATGGACATGGATTACACACATTCACACTTCCTACATTCAGTGGGGGAATGCTTTAGAAGCATCTTTTTTACACCTATTTAATATTAAACATCTCTAGATTAAATTTATGGCATGTTTTGTAAACATGTTCTCCATATTTATAATTATTTAATTTTTTTCTATTTATTTATATATAGTGGGGCAATGATTTAGAAGCATGTTCTCCATACAATAAATTTTTGAATTGGCGAAAGTACCTAGTTAAATGATTCAAATTCACAATTATGGTAGAATTTTATATATTAATACTATTGTTATACATATTTTTAATATGAGACATATATAAAGTGCATATGATATTAAATTTGTGCCTAATATTAAAAATCCAAAATAAATTCTAGATTCCAAAACTTATTTATGGACTATTACCACATCATAGACTTTTTTGTACTGATACCCCATAAAATTTTTATGAAATTTATTAAGCCAATATTTTTTAATAATTGGTTCACTTTATGGTATGCTTGAGTTAATAAAATAAATAAATCCATCAATTTTTTTAGGGTGGACTTGATTGTATCATCTAGCCTCACCAGGTTATAATTATCATTGGGTTGCACAGTTGAGCTAATATCAATTTCTAGGTAGCGGATCACTTTTTATCTAAGGTTGGGGGAATGGGTCCTCCCCTCTATCTCTCTATATCCTTTGATATATTAAATTTAAATATTTATATAGGTTTTTCCTAATCTATGTTTTAGAGGCTTCAAATCATATTCTTTTTCAAATCAACTTGGAAATAGGCAAGGGGGTTACATCAACACATAGTGGTATTATAAAACCTTTTTTTTTTTAATTTAAAAATATTTAAATTAATTATAATCCCAGATTATATGAAATTATTATATACTATAACATGTTCTTGGTTGTAGGTTAGTCACCAAAAAGTCACTATATTTGGGCACATGTAAAAGACAAGGTGTGCATACACACCTACGTACTCATTCCTTTCCTTTAAACTAACAATTTCATTACTAGATTAAACAGAGGAAAAATATAGATGATATTTTATGATTATATAAAAACTTAGTCTTGTACACCTCGAAAACTCAGACCTTGGGTTTTCCTTTCAATTTTATGCCTTTCCCACTTCTAGAACTCTCACATCTACTTTACCTTTGTGCACTCTTTTTAATCTTTCCCCATGATTAGTTGGATGTTCAATTCCATGGACTCTGATACCAATTTGAGATCAAACCCATAACACATTAACACAATGAGATGCTACAACACTAAAAAAAAAAAAGAGATACTTCTCCTTTATTACACTTCAATTACATCATTATTTTTTTATATCAAAATGGTTTACAAGTGCCTCTATTTAAATAGATCTTATTTATATATTTATAAAACCTACTAACTGTGACTTAGTTAAAAAGTTAATTTCAAATTACATCAAAAAAACATCATAAATTATAAATTACACAAAGGAGTTTGTCCAAATTTTATTAAAATATGCCATTTTTTAAGATTCTCAAGGAACAATTCCATCTTCATGATACAACCAGGATGAGGAGGCATAATTCATAAACATGTATTCAATATGAAAAGCAATTTTTTATACTACAAGATAAGATTTAAAAATATTATGGATAAGAAGTTGGTTAAAGAAAATAAACTCATAGATATAACCAAATTATTAACAATCAATAAATAAAAACTAAATAAAACATGAAAAACCAAAATATTTTGGATCATAAAATATTCCAACAAACTCACCCTTGATCCAAAGGGGTGTACAAGAAGAAAAAAATAGAGAAATGAATCTGAATTCATCAAAGGAATTATGTCATAATTGCATGTGTTGCATTTTACCTCCAACACTAACCAAAAATTCATGTCATCCCATAAAGAATCTCACCCCTATGATTTTAGGAAAAATTGGTTGATATGTACTATCAAATGCTACTCATTCCTAGTGATCATTATATCATACTATAGTATAACACATTAAGGCATGTCCAACTAAATCAACCCACATAAGGTTCCACATAGGAATCCATCCAAGTGATAAACCCATACTATATATGGAAAATTTCATTTATGTGCAATAAATTCTTACAACCCTTTCTCAACACTAAAGGTGATAACAAAACCTGTCAACTCATACTATCACTGAGGAATGATAAAAGACCAACAAATACAATATCCTCTCCCCCTATCAAGAAAGAGGTGAGAAACTATACATCAAAAAAAAAATTAAACAGTCATATCTACTCCATATCATGAATATCAATGACAAAAATTTAAAATTGGAACTAAAAACAAAAAACACAATCAAGAAACTTACTACTAAAACATGTCCCAGTCTTGAGCCTAGTATCTCACATAAAAGATGGGTGAATCACTAAGCACTCAAAACATGGTGTCTGGTCCATCAAGACCACAAAAAGTGGCCATATGGGATGCCTCTTAATGAAAATATGTGTCAAAATAACCATAATAACTATAGTAAATTGAATATCAATCGCTATAATGATCCACATAATTTTACTCAACTTTCTCTTTATGTGTAGACTGGGGTAATCTAGAAGGACAAAAAAATTCAAACTATCCATTACCACCACATTCAAAAAAAAATTATTATTTCTAGTGTTGATGAGATCCATGAGAAGATGAATCACTTGAAAAACTATATAAGTAGGAATAATGTCCATGGTGATGTCTATATTTGGAAGACCCTAGAGAGTGTTCATGGGAATTTTGTCGAGACTATCAAAATTAACGTGAATAATATGACTAAGAGTTTTTTTATAGAATTCTTATAAAACTATCATTATACATGGTGATTATATTTATTTTGGGACCTATTCTACACATGGTGAGCCTCTTCAATAGGCCTATTGTTTTATTTACAATTTTTCACTCAAGTTTAGTCAACAACTCACATATGGAGTCAAATGTGTCACCATTAAGCTTATAAATAAGCTATAGCATTTCAATAAAAATATTATATATATAATTAATCACATTTAATTTAATATAAATTAATATGTCATCATCAATTTTACCCCCTATAGTATAAGACTATTGTTTTAGGGTTTTCATGTAGGAAAGATATTCAAAGACATCTTCATTATCTACTAGTTTATTGTTCAAAATCATAAAAAAAAGAACAATATTCTTGTATGTAGGTTATTTTTAATACAAACATCTTAATTCTTTATATTTTTTCCATGCTCCAATTTTAAATTCCTCAATATGAATGATAACATGTTCAGTGCAAGACGATTTTAAAAGTGTGAGTGCATGCTTATCATGTTTTTGATACTCAACTAAATTTGTAGCCTTCATTGGTGGTATGGTTTATTTCTCTATGGTTTCCCATAAATCATTCAAAATTATGGTTTTATCCACATTTCCACTCTATTATTTGTAATTTTTAGGTGATAATTTTCTATTTTCTAAAATTAAACTCACAATTTTTACCATGATGATATCATAAAGATAACTAAGTTGAAAGAGAGGGAATATTATTTGGGTTTGTATTTGACCCACTAAATAGCTTCCATTATAAATATTCTAAGATCTAAAAAATAATACACCATTATTGAACCATTTTACACCCTTATATATCCTTTATAAAATAACTTTGGAAAAAAAAATACATAAATGGGTTTTGAACCTTATACCTCCACTTGTGCAAAGAAATAACAAAATGTCTTTAACCAACTTTATTTAAATTAAAATATATATTAAAAATTATTAAATCCTAGATAACCTTTATTTTTTAAATAAAATATAAAAAACATATGGTAAAATATTTCACCAAAATGTTTTCTTATGTTAAAAAGACTTTTACCAATTTTACTTTGCTATAAAAACTATTATCAGATTTGCACCTTCCCTTTTTTGTGGGGCCCACTTCAACATTTGAGATGATAAATTAGGGTTTTCAAAATATTAAATACTTCTCCTATTTCATTTTATTGTAATCCAAGCCTCTTTCAACCCTTGACAAGATCAATGAGAACCTTGAAATATTGGAAAAGGAGTCTTGATGAAGAAAATTGTAGTGGAGATTGACAAAACCAAGGAGTTTACATGGGAAAAGAATAAAAAAATGGATATATAATTTCCTCTCTCAAATTTTCACCATATGTAAAAATAATTTTATAAGGTTTTTCTTCTCCTCAAATTTCCTCTCTCTATATTTTCATCCAAGTGACTCAAGTAGAGTTTTTGTTATATAATTTGTTTGTCTAAGAATCGGGTGGCTAGTGTCTTATCTAAGTAAATTATAAATCTTTGAGATAGTCCCAGTCTTTGGTTTGAGAAAATGGGTGACACATAAGGGATAATGTAACATCATTCTACATGGATCCCTTATAATGACAACATAGTAACTTGTGTTGCAATAGTTAGGACTAATTACTATGTAATTGTGACAGATACAAGAATGTCAATTCACTATAGCATTATCATAAGGGATTAATATAATATTTACATACTAGTAGATAAACCATGAAAGTAATGCAAAAATTAATGAGCATTGATGATGTGGACAAGATGATGGAATAACTTAATGAATAGACTTATCTGAGCATCAATCTTGTAGCACCATACAAATAATACTTTGGCCTTCCCTTTGTTTTGAGGTTTTACTTTGCATGATATCTCATTAGACTAACTCTAATACCATTAATATAACTAGGATGAGGAGCAATAATTCATAAAATTGTTTTTAATATGAAAATCTAATTTATTTTTTATCAAGGTAAGCTTTAAAAAGATTATGTTGAAGAAGTTGCTTAAAGAAAACCAACTCACGGGTATATGTAACTCATCAACCAACAATAAAAATAAATAAATAAAACATATAAAAATTAAATATTTTGGATCATAAATAATCCAATAGATAGATCCATCTTATCTTTATTAATGTCATTTATCATCTTCAAAATATCAAATTTTAGCCACATTTCTAAAATATTAAAAGATCTTCACTTATATCTAGCTTCATCTCTAAATATTGATCTTTGGATCAGGGTTTATATTTCCTCATTCAGAAGAGAAAAATACCTAAAGCAACATTATGAAATTATTCAAAAAATAAAAATCCTTCAACTCACTAGCCATCATATACATGCATATTTATATTTGTCACGTAGTTCTTCTGATAGGTTCACATTTATCCATGGGAATATTGATCCATCTAAAAATACAAATAGTTACAAGTGATATCGTGTTTCTCTTACAGAGTCACAAAATTTTATTATGCTCTCCTAAATCTAGGATCAATTAGTTGGGTAGAGACAATATAAATCTCCCTAAGCCACATTTATAAATGTTCTATGTTATGTTTCTTATTGAATAGATGAACTATTTTGTGTAATAAATATATTTATGCCTTTTAGTACGTTGATTCCTCTTCCTTCTCACATCCCTAATTCAATTTTAGATCAACATATTCCTGTTGTAGAGTTTATCGTGCCTTCTTCTTCCTTTGGATTGTATGATTTTTCACCTAAACCAATAGTTCTACACATATCTACATCCATTAATCAATATCTTACATATTTAACTAATTGTTTATCTATATATTTTTATAGCTCATCTTATTCATTACTTAACGTTCATCTTGAATCATCTTTGGTTCCTTTGTTATCATCATCTTCCTTATAGATTAAATATCCTATCTCCCTTATGTAACATAAAACATCAATCAAGTTTGGATGTTGTAATTAATATGAAAAAATTAAAATCTTCTTACTCTCTCCCAAGTTATTTATGTCTATTTTTGTTGATGATATTAATAAAAATAATTTAAGAAGCTCACCATTGGTTTTTAAATTTAATAATCATGATTGAGATAATCATCATTCTACAGTCAACATGTCATATGTTTTTATTCCTCTTAATAATAAAAATAATAACTTGTTTATGGATGGTAAAAATATCTCTAACATTACCTCCTTAGAAACTATTCATTGTCCCCCTTTTCACCCCCACGTTATTGAGATAAGTTCTTATTCCTACCTTACTAGTTCCACTAAAACTTATATTTTTTGTGATGAATAACTTGGAGGTTAGTAGGAATTTTATTTACCATCCCCATTCCTTCCATTTATACTAATAAAGATACACTAAAATTAGGATTTTAATATAACCATGTTAAGATTATCAATAATTCCCAAGGTTTCATACATGATTGGGAGTCTAAACTAGTAGTTAAAATATCACGTTTTCCCATTGACTGCAACTCTTTAAACATTGTGAAAGAGGTTTTGGGTTTTAGAGTTTCACTTGGTTGCATCATAAGAGAAGATTTTTTGATTTAAATGTAGTATGATCTTAAAGGTATACTAGTTCATACAATTTAAGAATTAAGACAAGACTATTAAATGTGTGAAGGAAATCAAAATCCCCTACTCTGAATATTTATAAATCTAAAATGGAATGCTTTGAAAAATCTCAACTCCATTGAGAATATTTTCATAACTAAAGATGATAAAGTTAATGAAATTATTATGATGGAGAAGGTTGACTATGATTTTAATATTTTACACAATCTTCAACATAATGGTAATTATAAGAGATTATGAGTAAAAACTAGCCTCAATATTTTCTATAAATGTTATAAAATATATTAATTTCTCTCCTTTAGATGATATCTTGAAGAAACATCTCATAAAGAATATAAAGATCACTCCTAGGAACTATTGGGCCCCAAGATTCATAAATTATGAATCCTATTAAGAGTTATATTGTAGATACAATATATTCTCCCACTTATCTCTTAACCTCCTTTCTCTATACAAAGATATAAAAATTAGGTAGGAAATACTTTTTATTTCATTAAAAAATCGTTAGATTATGGTGAATATATTAAAGATAATAAGGTCTCTAGTGGGGATATTAAATGGTTTTCAATGTTACGTCTCTCTTCATGAAGATTCTCATTGAGGAGACTATTAAAATAGTGAGAAGACATTGTAATTAGGGAGATAATTATTTAAAAGAGCTATGTTTGAAGTTGAATTCTGATCAAATCAAAAGTGTGGCAATAGGATCGATATATATTTATAAGTTAAGCAACAAAATTAATATGTTCAATCATAGAATAAGGTTCATCACATTCCTTATAATCATTGTATTCTGAGAGGCAATGTATTTATTTAAGGCAATGTCTATATGATGTTTTGTAATCATTGCATTAGTTAAAACTAAATTTGTTTTAGGCTTTTTTAAAGATGAGTATTATAAGGTTTCTTACACTTAGGCATACACACCATTTGTGTGTGAAATTTTTTTGGTTGTTTTGGAAAATTGGAGCATTAAAACTAGTATCAAATTATTCTCAATGGAATATTAAATTTATTTTCCATGATTGAAATGTTTTATTTAAGAATTAAAAACATTGTAACACATTCTAAAAATAATTGTTTATGAACCATGGGATATTACAAACTTTGGTTTGTGTTTATGATTTGGTCTTTATTTGAAGAGTAATTTTTTTCGAAATCATAACGGAGATCAAAAATTATTTTAGATATTAGTTTCTATTCTATTCATATGAGCATGGTTATATTTTTTGAGAAATATAGACTTGTAGGTGCTTGATAGAATAGTGAAATTATATATGCATGTAATTTTACATCACTTTTTAGGTTTTACATTATATATTTTTTATTAGCATTACTTTGGTGATATCGGTCATGTGTTTAAAACCTTTTGTAGCTTTATAATTCTAAATTACAATATATTCCCAATTTTTTATTTGATAAAGTTAAATATCCATGGGATTTAAAGATCCTAGAACTTTATATAATGGATAAAGAGATAAAAACATTCATGCTAAAATGGGACATCTCTACCATCAAAAAAATAAACATGTTAACCATACTAAAGATAAGGAACCAAGATCGGGCATATAAAAAAATAGACACTACCTTCCTCTAGCAACGTAATTACCATTAGGTAATCTTTCATGAAAGTTATACCATACAACCAATGCTTTCAACTGACTTGTGTAATTCTTTTTGAAGTCCTCGTAGTGGAGAGCCACTACTCTTTTACATTTTATTGTACATTGGTCAAATATCCCTTGTCTTCTTCAAATTTTGGCTAAATTCTAACTATAATAACAACTAGTTTACAAGACTTGGATTTGACTTCTACTAATGTATCTTCTTTTGGTTTTGCCTTGAAAATATCCAAATCTAGATTCACTTCCACATAGGTCTCTAGTTTGAATATTTTTGGAAGTATATCTAAGGTCTTCCTTGAATCTACCATCAGTTTTCCCTCAGTCCATAAGGGGCTTCAAAGGTCCTTATTATGCATAAGATATTTGGTATCATTTGAATATGATATTGAATACTCACATTAAGAATCAACCATTACTATAGTATGGTCTGAAAGGGAGTCCTTCCACTGAAAAGAATATTTTTTTCTTTTACAGTTTTTACCATTTTTGGTCAGATGTACTATGTTGAAATAGTTATGGAAACAAAATAGTAGTCCTTCATATTCAAAGGATTGGGACCATGAGTAGTATCCTACTTGCAAAATAATTTTTTCAAATACGTCTTCTGAGGTATATATGTTTATGAGAATCTTGGCATAAATAGTATGGTAAAATTGATTAGTTTTGGGGTACATTTTAAAAAACTCTCCTAATGCTTTGCCAATCATTTTAAGGTTGGATTCAATATAGAATTGAAGAGGGCTATGGGGTAAGAAAACCTAGATGAGTTTTAGATTCAGTGATTTGGTAAGAGGGTTGAAAGTTTGGGATCATTGTTTGAAGAGTAAGGGGTGGTGATTCAATCTCCAAAATTGGTTTTGAATATTATCCTTGTCTTAAAAATGATGAAAATTAATAATAAAAAGGTTTTTTGCACATGGGTATATTTCATCTCTACCTCTCAGGAAGGGTTGCTAGTTCTTCAACATCTATACATGAAATGATCTAAGTTCTAGCCATTAATTCACAAATCTACAAATAGAATCATTGGTTGAGAAAAAATTCTTAGATTTGATCACTTTCTTATATTCCTCCTCTTTAAAGACTATAATAAGATCAGAGGAATTAAGATTGAGGTGTTTTAGGCAAATTCTTGGAACCTCTCTATAGGAGATAGTTTTGGCAAAGGATTTGATGATAAGGTCCTAGCATCCACTATGGCATCCATCTTCTGACATTCTAGACCCTATCCTTGGCATTCTTGGGATCTATATTCCCCAAGGCTTATACATAAATGCATTAAAATGGGATTTTATGCAATGTAATTATTACCATACACATATTTAAAAGAAATAGAACATTTAATATGATTAAAAACACATATATGTTGGCCAAATTTTTAAAAAACAATAAACTATTCTATTAGATAAAAAAAAGTAAGTGCAAACCAGTGTCAAAGGTCTTTCCATATGGACACATTCTTATAGATACAAATAAAAAAGCTAAAAAGGGAAGAAAAATGTCTTGACCAGAATAGTAAGGCAAATACATGAGCATTATCCCTTATATACTTAAGATTAAATGGTGAATCCTTATCCACATTAGAGGAACCTGATGAAAGTTTGGAGACATTTCAAATTACAGCCTAGCATAAGAACAATAAGATAGGTATTTAAAAAAAATATTAAAACACATCAAATAGACCTATGTAGAATATTTTGAGAAGAAGTAATGAATTTTCAATGTTAGGAATGTATTAGTTAGGCACAAAGTGCAACAAAAAAATTATAGTATCCAAAAATAAGGTGGGGGATTGGGGGGCACTTCATGTCTTTATAGACACAAACAAAAATACTACAAAAGAGGCTTACAAAGGGCTTCACTAGAATGTAAAGTCTAGTATATGAGTTTTTTCCTAAAAAATGCTTAAAACTAAATCAAAAATCGTTATCTATTTGAATATAGCCAAGTTATAATTTGGAGAGATTTCAAAATGTAGTGTAGTATGAGATATGTCTAGGCATGAGACTCCAAATTTCAATATCCATAATCACAATAGTTAACTCTTTTTTTCAAAAAGATGACTTAATACGAGTTTAATATATTAAGTTTCATCCAAAATGACTTTATTTCAAATAGTGTAGAAGTTTCAATGTCACCTAGATATTATCCAGTATGAATATAAGCATTTAAGAAGACTCCCTTTTGAGATTTATTTTCTATCACTTCTACTACACCTTAAACAAATCTAAGAGTAAAGTTATATTTTAGTATCCTTACTTAGATTAAAATATATGTAGAGACCACACCCTATTATTTCTCCCTTTTTCTAAGAGGCACCCTACACATCTTAAGAGGAGAACAATGGATTTTTCATAAGTTTTTCAAAAAAAAAGGAAAAGCAACAATCAACTAAGAAAAAAACCACAAATATATATTTCTTCAATTGTTCTATGGTGACAAGGATGATTAGAACAAATGCATAGTACTAATAGTTCAAAGGGTTATAGGATTTGTAAGGAAATAGAGACACTCAAATGGATAAAATATCATTTTTGTAAATAACACACCCACATTCATTTCTAAATAGGGCCCTATATTTGTATGAATAAAACTTATAAAGCATTCAGGAACTTATAAAAATAAATTGCTAAAATTATTACTACCATGGTTTAATGATCTTTTCAATTTAAAATCTTATTTCAATGTGCTAGGAAACTGGATACTTCATAACAAAAATAACTAGTAAACAAAATACATATTTTTAATAACAAAGATAAATCAGCTAAACATGAATGAGACAAAACCCTAGAATTACGTGGTGAAACCTTAGCAAAAACTTAGTAAACATCCACAATACAAGATATCAAGCTTTATTAATTCAAGCTGAATATATTATATCTGAATTCATTATAGATTACATATGAACTCAAAAAGATAAATACACCTATTTGGGAAAGCACCATTTGAATTCCTCCTCCTAAAAATACAATGGAAAATGCCATTAGGACTTTCCTTTCTAAAAATATAATTCGATGGAATTCATCTTCCTAAAAATATGTAATTGACTACTTGATTTTTTTGTTGCCGCCATGCCCTTGCCCCTCCCCTAGACACCCTTACAATAATAAGGAGGGATGTTGCACCCCCCTCCTCCTACCCCCAAACACCTCTTGTCGAGGAGTGGTATATAAATTACACCGTAAAACGATCCAACATACAATTTTGTTGTCAAATATCTAACACAATGTACACTAATAACTATCTTTACGAATAATTGAGTGTTGTATATATGAAAAGATGTCAAGTTTTAAAAAATTATTTATAAAGACTTCTATCAAGGTTTGCTACATTTTTACATATTTTTGCACTATTAAAAAAAAAAATAATAATAATAATTTAAACACAAAAACGAACTTTTTATTTATTTTTCCCTTATGAAATCATGGGACAAACCATCATTAGTTATGCCATGGTCAAGACTACTAATTTGAATAAGTAACACAAATAGTCAAACCAAAGAAACCTTTGGAGAGTGACCATCTATGCAATACGCCATCTAACTTTGAATGCATTTCTTGATTTCCCTCTATAAATATGGCACAGAACTGAATGCAATCCCACCTCAATAAGCGCAACAAAGCTCATTCAGTGATCTATTATTTAATTCAAACTTTAATAGTTTTCTCTGAATTCAGCGCAACAAACCTTTAAAAATGACGAGATTAATGCTTATGAAAATAATCGTACTGCTGGTTGTGCTCAACATTATATTTATTGATAATGTCTCCGCTCGCCATAAACTCTTTAAGTCACATCACAACAAAAGCAACCTCGCTGAAAGCATGGAGCAGGTAGATCCATGCCACTAACATCCGGAATGCTGTGACACTCGTCACCCACCGCCCGAGTGCCCCTCACCACACTCTAATAAACCTGTTTTATCAATGTCAAAACAAGGAATATGGAAAAGTCCCTCATAACACCAATGCATTTCAAAGCCGTGAATCGTACTATCAGCCTAGAGACAACCAGTGATTCCTAGTCAATCTTCTTTCTATATAATTATTCATAGTAATCAGCATTAATAATACTTGCTGTGTTCCAGTTTTCTTTGTCCCCACCATTTCGATTTCATTCATTAGTAGATTTTAATAACTGTAATTTAGATTTCCCATTGGATTAGAATAAATAACACTGCAGCCATGAATTTGCATGCCAACTTTGATGGAATCGTTCTAATTTCTTGTACAAATGAGAGTTCTTATATCTCACACGGCAATACCTCACTGTGCATCATGTTACACGTAGAAAAGGTTATTGAAATTAACTAAAGCAAAATTTTCGGGAATTAAGCCATCACTATCTACAGTCACAATTTTGAGAAATTAAGACAGCGGATTAAAGAATTGAATAACATATAATGCACACATTTCGTCGCCAAATAGTTTTCTGTATAAATCCCTTACGAATTTTTTTAATAAGAGAAGATATTTGAAAATATTTAACTACATTATACAACATAATCAATTAACTGTATCCGATGCTTCCAGATATTGCTCAAACATTATAAATCTATGTTTCATTTCAAATTTTATGTTAAGGAATATGGACTGAAATCAAAAGAAACAATTGTAAGGACATTATAGTCTCAATTCATGTGATTGGTCTCATTTTTTCTAAAATATTATTATCTGAGAAATTTAGTAAACATATATTTTACTTCTGTAAAAGATTATAACACATTCTAAAATCTATATACGCTACTAGGAAAAATGCTTCTTAATCAACCCTAAAAAAAAATAATACAAATAAAAAACATGTTAAAAAATACATAAATGTTAAATATAATATTTGCATTGTAAATATAATTAAAATAAAAAATTATTTTAAAAATTAATATATAAAAATTATTAATTCAAATTAAAAATTACAAAGTTCTAAAACGCGATGCAAAAATAAAAATAGATAATTCTAAATTAAGCTAGACAAATGAAAATTAATGTACTATAAAAGCCAAAAAAAAAAATTGGTAATCAACTAAATTAGAAAAATGACACATTTTAATTTAAACTTCAATTAAATTTTAACATTTTATTATTATTCTTACCATAATATTTATTTTTTTATTGTTTGAATTTCAATTCTTACTATTTTATTTTTATGGTATTTTTTTCATTTATTATTATTATTATTATTATTATTATTATTATTATTATTATTATTATTATTACTATTATTATTATTATTATTATTATTATTATTATTATTATTATTATTATTATCTTTTGACCTAAGTTTGGCAGAACAAAGGGCCCAATCCCTAGAAGGCAAAAAATATCAAATTACCAATATACACATAGCCAAAACCAAGTTTATGCAACCAAATAGGAACCAAAAAAAATCTACACCACATAAAGATTCTTAACAATAAAAGAGAGCTAAACAATATACTACCCAAAAATTGAAAGACCAAACTATCATCATAGTCCACTCCTAGTCCCCCTACCTACAGATCACCAAATCAACCTTTTGCCATGAGAATGTGTCTACCTTAGCTAGAAAGCATTGCCTCCATAGTCTATTGAGTGATCCCATCAATAGAATGCAAAGCATCTAACTACAAAATTTCTACTTCAATCTTCTTGCATCTTTTACCTTTCTTACCACAATAAGGTTTAGAATGAAGGATAGGATGTTTTGCTATAGACAATATCTCTCTAGATACAATTTCCTCTTCTTCTTCCTCTTATTCTACTCCACCCTCAACGACATCTTATAGCTAGAGACATTCCTCTACCTCCAAAATATCTTAAACTTGACAAAACACACCTTGAATATTCTAACCAACCCTATCTCCCTTTTTCTTGAGAGAAAAAGGTTGTTCTACATAGGTTTTTGGGATACCCTGAACTACTTCAATATCCTCTCCATTAAGGAAAAAACCCTTACCTCCCCCTGAAGATGTCAAAGAAGAATCCATTCCAGTTGAAGATGGATCCAAAGGGAAAAGTAGGCTATTCAAAAAATCATGGTTTGAATAGCCCATATTCTGAACCCATTTCTTCACAAAAGAGGAATATGTTATTTTTACACAATTATAATTTTGCTCAATATTGTATTTATTGTGAACGTCTCTGCAAGCCATAAAATCTTGAAATCACATCACAACAAAATCAACCTCTCTAATATCATGGAGTAGTTTGATCAATGCCACTTTCATCCAGAATGTTGTGCCACTCATCACCCACCAAAATTTTAAAAGAGAAGATACTTGGAAATATTTAAATATATTGTATAACATAATAAATGAATAGTATCTGATGCATTTAGATATTGATTAGACGTTACAAACTCATGTTTCATTTCAAATCACATGATAAGGATCATGGATTGAAATAAAAATAAATAATTTTAAAAACATTATAGTCTCATTACATGTGATTGACTTGAATTATCTAGGAAATTTAGTAAACATATATTTTACATCTTTAAAAGAGTATAACACATTCTAAAATCAATATATTCCATGAGGAAAAATACTTCTTGGTTGAGTTTGAAAAAATAATACAAATTAAAAACATGTTAAAAACATACAAATGTTAAATATAGTATTTGAAATTGACATAAAATTAAAATTAAAAATTATTTTAAAAACTAATATATAAACATTATTAATTTAAATTAGAAATTACAAATCTACAAACTACAACACAAAAATTAAAATAGATAATTCTAAATTAAGATAGAGATTAAAACTTAAAGGACTATAAAAGCCAAAAAAAGAATTGCTAATCAAATAAATTATAAAAATGAAACATTTCAATTTAATCTTTTAGTTTTAGTTAAATTTCCACATTATTATTGTTATTGTTGTTGCTGTTATTGTTGTTGTTGTTGTTGTTGTTGTTGTTGTTGTTGTTGTTGTTGTTATTATTATTATTATTATTTATTTTTGTTTTATTTGAATTTAAATTTTTACTATTTTATCTTTATGGTATTTTAATCATAAATTTATGTTTTCTACATTTTTTTAATTGAAAAGCACCTATATATTTATAAAACAAGATATGGTACAATGCTAATAATACAAAAAATGGGTGGAAAAGTCACACCCCACAAGCAAAATCACATCAAGGAAAATTAAAAAAACCTAGAGACAAGTGACAAAAATGGTCAAAAAGTGACTACATGCACAAAAAATTAGATCACATCAATTGCTTGACAACAAAGCAAACAGAGCAATTTAAAAATAACCATAAAGAGAAAAATTAAGCAACTACAACAAACATGGATGCCGAGGGAGGTGGAGGAGATAGTGGATCTTGAAGCTTACCACTCCATCCTCCCAAAGCAGGAGGATCCTCACCAATTTATAAGGGATCCCAACCCATTATTTATTATGTATTGTCTCATTTTGATTTCTTGAAGGGGAAATTGTTAGATCCAGGCATGGGAAATTGCCTTGGGGAGGCAAACTCTAACCTATGATGTCACCATCCTTGGATGGGGGAGGAGATCCCTAGCCCTTAACATCACCTCAAGATCTAGGTAAGCCACTCAAGCTATCATAATGAGGAGAAGACCAACTAGGTGGTGACCATCATGGAGAATAATTCATGCATCTAGTTCTAGACTCCTAATGTCATGGCCCATACCCTCATCCTTAGGGAGGTAATGTATGGCATACGAGATTAGGAGGTTCATGACTTACTATACACAAATAATTTCCCTAAAGATTGATTAGATGTTGGAGGTGTTTTAACTTTAAATATACCTTATTTGTTTGGCTTTGAATCTGAAAAGTAACATTAAATAGAACATTAATATTTTTAGTAATATAAAAATTAGTTTCCATCTCTTCATGATTAAAGAAAGCATAGTTTATGGATTTCCATATATGTAATATAATGTCAACTTGAAAGATCTGTGAAATAATTATATTTTGAGAGCAACAAAGTCAAGTCCCATAAGAGAGCCATCTTTCATGTGAAGAATTTAAATCAAAAGGGTTGGAAAATGGAATGTATTAAGTGCCATATAAATGATGAATGAGGGTAAAACCATAAAATGTGATTAATAGTATTTGGTTGTTACCAAGCTAGTTAAATAGGGTTATGCACTCCTAGATGCTTGAGCTAGTCTCCCACAGGTAGGCCTTAGTAGGGAAGGCACCATAAAAAATGAGCTTTTTTGGGCCTAAAAGAATTAGACCACACAGTGGTAAAACATCAAGCCTAGATCCCAAATCTAGAATTAAGATACCATCTAAGGTTGAGCATATCATATAGAATATGTTATAGAAAAATTAAATGATACCTTAGTTGTGGAGAATATTAGGTGTAGGGGGTAGCCGTAGGCTAGTGACAATCTTTCAACTGAGGAACAAGGAATTTGACTCCCATTTTATGTAAATACTTATTAGGTATGGATACTTAAATTTATATAATAACCTCTACATCTAAGTTTATTAAATGAAATCTATTATGAATTTGTTGCCAAGTGAGTCAAACCCTATTTTCCTTGAGGAAAGATAACTAGTAACGTTCACACCTTTTTTGAAGAGTCATAATCCTTTAACCTAAGGGACTAAGGAAAAAGGAACATTATGAAAATTTAAGCAAGGAAACCACCAAAGGGACTGAGAGTTAATGGAGAGACCATTCCTATAATCTTCACCAAACCAGTTAAGGTAAGGCTTAAACTTCTACCAAGCCTTTCATACACTTTGAATCATAAAGGATCCCTTGATTTTGATAAGCACTGGGGTACTAAAATGGGAATAAAGTCTTAGTCCTTGTCAATCCTTTCTAATACATGGGAGTCTTAGAGAGATACAATACTAAAGAAAAATATTCTAATCTTCATCCTTAGTAAGACCTCTAATAATCCATTTTGTACCAAGAACAAGGCCTTCAATTTTAATATCTAGGAGAATCAGTCCCTGATCTTCCTTGGGATGGAAATAAATGTTCCAGGTGATTCTTTTGAATCCCTTATGCCCCTTAGAATTATCCCATAAAAAATATCTTAGAATTTTTTCTAATTTGATATAAGCAACATTAGAAGGGACCCAATAAAGGGAATAATACACATGCATAGGTGCCAAAACTTTAGATAAAATTTTAAAATTTATGAATCATATAGAACCATACTTAGATGGATAACCCTGAAAGGTGAAAGGAATGATAAGAAACTTAAAATTCACCCCTAGTGTAATCCTCTACATTTATAATTCCTCCAACCAAGGAGGTTTGAGGCTTAGAGATTATTTGTAACACTAGTTCTTCCTCCACTAGATAGAGGAGCTTGAAGCCAAAGAAAAAATATGAAGACATTCCATGACATTTGTAATGGATTCTTCTTCCTCTTGAAGTGTGATAAAAAGGGCATCTATGAATTGACCATTTACAATGCTACCTATCAGATTGAGGGAGGGAGATACCTTTAACCATCCCCCTAGTAGCATAGTTAGCTAGGGGGTAGCTAAATCCTTCTGCTAAAAACACATATAAAGAAGGTGTTAAAGGACATCCTTTCTAGATATAATTATGAAGTTAAAATAAGAGGATTGGGTGTCATTGATAGTGATATAGGGTCTAGAATCTTACGAAAACATATTAACTATCTCAATAAATTTAGGGCCAAAACTAAGTGCATGTAACATGTCCAAAATGAATGGACACTTGATGTGGTAATAGGTTTTCTCAAAATAAATATTGATAAATAAATCCTTTTGATTAGAAATCCAAGCCCATTTCATACCTTCCCAAACAACAATGACATTATCTATAATGAACCTATTCTAAATGAAGCTAGTTTGCTTAATCCTAACAATTAAAGATAGAATGTGCTTAACCCTAAGAGCTAAAGCTTTAGAAAAAAATTTATAAGAGAAATTGAGTAAAGTAATTGGTCTCTAGTTTTTTATAATTTTAAGATCACCATCATTGGGAATAAAATTGATGTTGATTTGATTTATAAGGTCTTCCAAAGAATAGGCAAGAACAACTTCAAAATAAACCTAGTGAAAATCAAGACCAATAGTATCCAAAAGGGTTTGATAGAACTCAAACGGGTAAATATCAATTCCTAGAGCCTTTTCCACTATCATTTTATTAACAATCACAGGGAGGTCACTAAGAGATGAGGGCCTATCATAAGCAAGTCTTTGAGAATTAGAGACTTTGTAGGAAGCAACCTATAGGCATTGAAAGAGATCCACCTCCTTCTCATAAGAAGAATCTTATGATAATAAAACACCATGGTAGTGATGAACAAAAGATTTCATAATGTATTAAAGTTTGGTAAGTCTAGTGTTTCCTTCCTTGACAACTTTGATTCTATTAGCATCTCTCCTAGAGTGGAGAAGGGTAAAGAAGTCCTTAGAAAATTTATCACCAATTATCAATTAGTTGTATATGAGCTTGTAGTAGGATCCTCTATATTTTTGTGCCTCCTCAATTTTGAAATTATGTCTCTAGTGTGCCACTTGATTTTGAGTGTGAGCATTGAAAGGTGACTACTACAACTCTTGTGAAGCCTAAATATATTCATAGTTTGTAGCATTGTGAAAAGACCATTTGAAATCGACTGATTATTTTTCATACATCCAAAAAATGTGAAAGTATGAGAAATAACATCAGATCACCACTAAATCCATCGTTTATCTCCCTCTATCCAAGGGACCAAGTTCCAACTTACTAAAATATGCACCACCAATATTTGATGCTTAAGGTGGGTAATATTAAGATATAATTATGTGGAGGCATGCTTAACATGAGGTAAGGTCCAATATATATTAAATTAAATAGGGTAATAATTTGATAAAATGTATTGGGAATGATTGAAATTGGCATGTCTTAAACTTGGGGAAAATAAAAAAGATCTTGCTCAGCTAGTAGAGCTTTGTCAAGGTGTTGAAGCACGATATCTTCTCCTTAATGAAATTTAGACCAAGTGAACTAGAGGGAGTCTAAATTATACCTCTAATGATGGTTGGGATCAAACACCCCAATTTTATTATGCATATAAAACCATGATTCATGCTCACCATACCACCACTACATTGGAAGGCATCCTTATTTATCCTTTATTGATTTCACCATGTTGGAATCACCATAAAGGATCTAATGTTCATCCAAATGAGAGTTAGCCAACCACCTCCACAAGGTTTCCTCCTCCAAAGAATCATTAGATGCATATAAATTAACCATCCTAATAAAGTGGTTATTATATTCAAAAAGGGTCCACACCACTCGGTGGGTGGGGTCAAAGCCCCATGAAATAATATTATGAGATAGCTCTGGAGTTATTAAATTAATAGTCCCACAATGTCCAAATTTGTGCCAAGTAACCTGACATATAGCCCTAAGACAAATTATTCATCTTACATTCTAAAGTAAGAAGCCATAAATTATGAGCTCTTATAAACAAAAAATTATAATGTTGTAAAAAGTTGATAATTGTTCTTGATCACATACTTACATGGTGGATCAATAAGACCTCAAAAATTCCAAGAGTATGTAATCATTATATTTTATCGAGCTGTATGTCATTATCCTTTGTGAGACCTTATAACACAATAAAATTATTATAAAAGAATTTGTTGGGAATAAAATCATTCATTCAAAATGGTTCTCATTTGTGTGCCATATATTCTTTCTCCTTAGGAGATGGAGAGGGGATATGAGAGCATCAAAATACTATTTTATGGTCCAATGTGACTAGGCTGATTTATTCCACTAGAGTACTCACCTTAGGAGAGGGTTGTGATTGTGGCATTGAAGGTGGAATATCAACCAAAGAGGACACTAATTTTAACATAGACACAAGAGGAGGAGAATATTTAGTAGGTAAGGTAGATTTGTCAATAGAAGTTGAATCAGAATTACTTCTAGTAGGAATGTATAAAGAATTTTGTGGCCTTCCACCACCTTTGAAGGAGTTTTTTTTATTTTTATTTTTTTTTGACTTAGTCTAACTATAATATTTTTCATTCCAATATTTGGATTAAAATCCACCCTTTTATTAAGGATCAGGGTGTGTGTGCACCATTAGAGGGCATTCCTAGATCATATATTATGAGAACTAGCACTAAAATAAAGTATTTGGGAGATTGATATAAAAGACATGCTGAGAAAAGTAGTTAGAGCCAGTTTGTATATCAATATAATCTTTAAAATTTTAAGATAGATATACTTCCACATAAACCCTCTTATAAGGATTATCCATAAAAAAATAGTCTACTAATGGCATATAAAATACCTAATTCATTTTATGAGGTGGTCAATAAAAGCCCATATGGGTAGAGACAAGCTATGAAATTTAACCCATACAAGGATTTTTAGTTTTACGTACTCTAAGACTTGAAATCTCCATGTCCAATGAGAAAACACAACCAAAGTGTTGTAAATTAACTAAGACCCATCATTGATAATATATATTTAGTCCTCTAGGTTAGAAAATTGAAATAAAAAAAAATCTTTTATAAGGTTTCAAACTCCTTCAAGTTTCACACTATGGTCTTGCTAGTGGTTGTGAACCCATTGCTTCAAAAGTCTCTCAGGAGGGAATCGACCATTAAGATAAGTAATCAAAGTAAAATTTTCAAATAAATGATAGGTTTTGTCAAATTTGCACACATCTAAAACAACATCAGGTAATAGAGAGTTAGAATCATCAACATTGCCTCATGGAAGACCTTTGGGATTAATTTCCAACCTACTTTAGGGCCATGGTTGTGGTCACTCACTCCATCTTTCTCTGAATTCATGGATGTAGGGAGAGGAGGTGGTCATTAAATAAAGGGTACCCCTTACCACCTAGAGGGAGAATCACTAATCAAAATCATCAATAAATTTGAACAAAATATTATCCTCCCTATATCTATGGCAATCAGTAGTGTGGCAGAGAATTAAAGGCTCATCAATGAAAAGCTATGAAAACCTAAAACCCCTTGAAGGGAAAAACTCTGACTCGTGATGATTTTACTACTTTTTCTATAATTTAATTATAATAAACTAAAAAAATGTAATGTCCTTTTCCTCTCATCCCGATAATGATTAAATATACCTAAGTTTGTAAATATTATTCATGTTATTTTCATTCTCATCTCGATGATAGTATATATAGTGTGACTGAAAATATTAATCCAAAATCACTCACATAATTGTATCCATAAGCACTCGCTAAACTCTACATGGAATTTGGAAATACTATTTATATGCAACCCTTTATAGGAGAGAATTTTGTTTTAAAAGCTAAGCTGTTTAGACAATTTAGAATAAAAGATGAAAATAAAACTAGAAAAGAAGATTAAAGATTTAGAATTTCTCAAAAGATTTTATGATAGGAGTTTATCCAAATTTTATTAAAATCAACCATTTTTTAAGATTCCAAAGGAATAATTGTATGTTTGATAGAGGCATGTTATATTAATGTCAGTTGTGATTCTCAAGAGATTGGAGTTTAGCCATATTTATGCAAGATTATAAGATATTCACTTAGATCTAGCTTCATCTCTAAGGATTGATCTTTTGATCAAGATTTATATTTCCTAATTCACTAGAGTAGAAGATCTAAAGCAAATTATGAAATTATTCAAAAAAAAAAAATACTTCAACTCACAAGCCATCATAGACATGGGTATTTCTATTTGTTAAGTATTTCTTTTGATAGGTTCTAGTTTATCCATCATAATGTTGATCCATCTAGAATTATTAACATTTTAAATAAATATCTCACTCCTCTTATAGAGTCATAAAATGGTATTATGCTCTCCTAAATATAGGATCAATTAGTTGGGTAGAGATAATATAAATATCCTTAGGTAATATTTGGAAATGTTCTATGTTATGTTTGTTATTGAATAGATGAATTGTTGTCTGTAATAAATATATATACCAATGCATTGTAGTACATTAATTCCTCTTCCTTCTCACTTATCCAATTCAGTTTTAGATCAACCTATTCACATTAAAGAGTTTATGGTTATTTCTTATCCCTTTGGATTGTATAATATCTCATATAATCAAATAGTTCCACATGTATCTACATCCATAAATTAATGTCTTACCTATTTATCTAACTATTTGTCTATCTATTTTTCTAACTCATCTTCTTCCTTACTCAACATTAATCATGAATCATCTCTAGATCCTTTGTTACCATCTTCATCCTTATAAATTAAGAATCCTCACTCCCTTAAGTAACATCTCACTTTAATCAACTTGGGATGTTCTAAGTAATACAAAAAAATTAAGAATCTTTCTCTCTCCCAAGTTCTTTTTGTTGATGCTCACTAATGATACTAAATAAAATTAATGTAAAAAGCTCACCATTGGTTTTTAAATTTAAGAATTTATGAGCTTAGAATATGGATTATTATTGACATGTTATTTAACTCAATTCATCTCTCTAGGGATATTATCTTATGCAAATCATATATTGTTAGATACCTATTACATGGAAAGTAGATACTTGTCTTGTTTATATTAAACCAAATACTGAGCCTTTAATTTGTAATTAATATTTAATACATACAATATTTTAGTGATTTTTATTGTGAAGATTGCTTAGGAAGAAGACATAGGTGATGTATAGTGAAGGTTCAATTTTGATCTCCATCCAACAAAACTATGAACTCACACAAAATGAATCTACGAACTCTATAGGTCCATTTTTTCACACTTTTGAGACACGTGTGTTCATATGAGTACACGGGAGGACCAACATGAAATATTAATAAATAATCCTGAATGACATTAGTTTTAAGGATGGTGTGGGCTTGTTTCTATGGACTCTGTAGGCTTATTTCTACGGACTCCACAGGCTTGTTTCTATAGACTCCGCAGGCTCATTCCTACTGACTCTATAGGGTCAATTCCATGGATTATGTAAAGACAAATCTAAAAATGCGTAAGTTGGTGGCTAGATAAGATGAGAGAGAATCATTCCAACTAGATTTAAATGAGGAAAATACTTGCCTAATATTTTATAGGATTTTATTTTGATAAAGTTGTATATATTTGGATCTTAGGACTATTATAGGATAGTATATATATTTCATCAGAATAATTAGATCTCTTAGAAATCTAATCTCCTATCTTTGGATGAGTGGATCGACCAAGGAATCCTATCTCTTTGTATCCTATTTTGAGTTGATTGTATTAACATAAAATATAAGACTTTTCTTATTGAAAAAAAATAGATGAAAGATACATACAAGCATATTACAGTTTTCAGATAGATTGTAATATTTTTAGTTTTATAGATTATCACTTCAATTTCTAGGATTGATTAATCTTTGTTCTTGAGTTTGAGAGGAGGAAGGGCCCACTCTCCTTAGAACCAAGAATTATGTATGGTACTTATGTTATGTTATCTTAACTCCTTTTTATAACTAATCAGAATCTTGCTAATGTTTACATTAATTTATAAAACATAAAAATAAATTCATAGTTCAAAAGGAATTTATTTATTCCAAATTCATTTCCTTTCTAAGCAGAGTGCATTTTATTTTATAATAACTGTGTGAAGCAAATTTCTTTTTCAAGTTAAACATCTCCATTTCCACACAAGCGTAAATAGGAGTATGATTATACTTTCAATCAAAAGAGTAGATTCAATTGATTAAATAGTTACATATTTTCTTTTTTAGAAAAAGAGTGAATCAAGTAGTTTAAGAGACATTTATCTCATTAGTAAAAGTTATAATAGGACCATCAAACACCCCCACAAGAAGACTTATAGATATACCATCCTACACCTTATTGCAGACAACTTTGGACACCAAACTTTGTTGATAAGACATCAATTAAACATTAAATAAATGAGGAGTTAAAAGACACTCATAATTTTTGGTGTCGTTTCCAGAGAAGTAGGTGTTAGTAAGGTAATAATGATTGGTCTAGAGTGAAAAATAGAAACAAATTGTAAAAACCATAAAATCTAAAATAAATTCAATAAATTGATGTACCATCTTAGAGAATCTAAAGGATGATTCATCCCAAAATTACCACTAATAACACAAGTTGAAACTCCTTCAACATCTCTGAGTAGTGAACCAAAAGTTACGAGTGAAACCTATCTACAAGAATCTTCAGAACTTGGATAGAAACCAGGCCATTGCCATAAGCAAGCCCCATATGACAAATTCCTCAGGATCAATCTCTTACAGGAAGACATTATTTATAAATTGACAAGGACTTATAAGAAGATTTTAAAAACTCCATAGCTAAAGAAAATTTTGAGAACTTTGAACAACCCATAACTAATACCACAAATATTTAGTGAAAAGACCATCCTAGCTTTGAAACATCATCAAAAGAAGAAAATATGGCTTCCCAAAAAGATCCACAAAATCAACAACTTGCACAACCAAGGACTTTTTCATTTCCTATTGTTGTAGATCCTAATTATCAAACCCGCATGAAAAATATTTCACTAGCTAATCTGCCAAATTTCTAGGAAAGATCTATAGAAGATCCTAATCAATTCCTGTTTGAGTTTAAGGTGTTATGTCAAACCTATGATTACATAATAGATTGCTAGAAATTAAAACTATTTCCTTCTACACTTAAAGATTTAGCTATGAGATGGTTCATGGGTTTATTTGGAGATTCTATTATTACATGGGATGACATGGAGATAGAATTCTTAAATAAGTATCAAGATTACTACCTAGTGTGAGAAAGAAAAAAGGATTTCTTAAAAATTAAATAGAATGAGGATGAATCTTTATACTATTATTTGGAGAGATTCATGTTCACTCATAAAAGAAGCAATTATCCACTCACTAAAGAACTTCAAAAATTGGTTTTCTTAAAAGGGTTGGATGAAGATACTAGAGATGACTTAAATCTGATGGGAGGTAGAGATATAAATAAGTTGGATTTCAATTATATTTTTGATATTTGTACGAACTACTCTTGAACAAAACCTAGAATTAGGAGAGGAAGGTTTGGGAAATCTAATGAAGTTGGTAAGCTAAGGAAAGAATTTTCCAATCTAAAGACATATATTCTGGTTACACTAAAGAGTAATTTGGATGGCCCTTAACCTAAGGCAAATGTAATAGAACCCTTAGTAATCTATTGTCCTAAGTGCATATAGAAACATATCCTTAGAGACAACCCCCTAGATAAAACCAATGTTTCATCATGTGGCATCAGTGATGCAACATATCACGATACCAAACATTACGCCTTTCTACCTATTTTAAAAAATCAAATAAAAACACAAGTCCAATCCACTGAAGAAGTAAATTATATCCAAAGACAAAACTTTACCCCAAAAAACAAGGCTCAAGAATAGTTTAATGCAAGAAACTCAGTTAATCCATGGATGGCACCATGTAATGTTTTAGTTTTTTCACCCTTTTAGAGTCAACCCCAAATTCCATCAATCCAAAATCCATGGGCAAGACAAAATTGGATGTGAACACCCATATGGATGGTCACACAACCACAACAACAATAGGTACCATAGCAACAATTGATTCCAAAACAATATCAACAATGGAATCGGTAGTGGAACCCACAACAAAAATTCACCCAACCAAGAAGACCACTTCCAGAACAAACTATAATGCCACCCCTAGTTATTTAGTAACAAAGACAAATCAATCAACCATCAATGCATGCATAATTAATAACAAATCCAAAAAATAAACAACTAACACCTGTTTATGTTAATGAACAGGAAAAGACAATGAATGTTGGAGCTATTTATTGTTTGGACATACATTTAAGATCATGTAAAACTATACAAAAACCTCTAGTTCTCATTTATGAGATACCTGATGAAAAAGAAAAAATAGAACCATCTCAATTAAACACTAGAGAAATCAAAATCAAAATGAGCCCTAAAGTAAACAAAGAAAACACTACTATATCAGTAGTTCCTTTTCCTGAAAGATTAAAATAACTTGATAGTAAACCAGAATCAAACATGGTCCATGAGTTACAAAAGATCAATATCAAGGTACCCCTACTACAAGCTATTAGGGATATACCTGAATTGAACAAGATCATCAAAAACCTTTGTATCAAGACACCTGGGAGGAAAGAAAAATATCCAAGAACCATTCATGTTGATGGAAAAGTTTCTGATTTATTAGCAGGAAAACTATTAGTTCCAAAATATGCAGATTTAGGAAGCCCAGTGATCACAGTCACAATCAGAGGTAAATAAATTCCTAAAATCTTGGTAGATTTGTGAGAAACAATTAATGTTATGAAAACAAATACTCTCCATAAATTATGTCTTATGAGAATTCAACTCATAACTATCATTATTCAAATCGTAGACCAATCTGTAACTAAACCAAAAAGGACTATAGAAAATATTGAAGTACTAATAGAGTCTTGGGAATATCTAGTAGATTTCATGGTCTTGAAACCTAAAACAAAGAATCTAGGGTATTCCATAATCCTAGGTAGACCATGGTTGGATACTATAGTAGCATTAATTGATTGTAAGTCAGGAGACATGACCATTTCAAATGGGTTAAAATCTAAATGCATCTCTTTGTATCATCCTATGAAACCATCAACAAATAACATACAAGAACTTTGGGTGGCTGAATCAAACAACACATCAAATAATATTTCTTTATTAGCTATGATCAAAGTTAAAAAGCACTTGAAATAATTGAATGGATACATATACCTAGAATCTATGGACTCTGCCAGTCTGAAAGCTACAGACTTTGCCGGTCCAAAAGCTATGGACTCTGCCAATCAAGAAACCATAAACTACTTTAATTTAGGATTCTTACATCAGACATAATATTATGAAACCTCCAGTTTTACTTCTTTTATTGTTTCCTCACTATATAATCATGGATTGATTCAGGAAAGTGTGTGGAAATTGGCATAACAATAGGAAACTCATTTCTTAGATGCATTCCATTTTTCTTTAGCAAGACTGATTCCTCCTGGAGAAGAGTTTGTTGATAATGTAACCATGTTTCATAAGCTACTTCCTCATCCATGTACTCTAAACTCATTGATTAGTGAAATTAAGAAAATAAAATCTAACTACCCAGGCATAAAACCAATCATGGTATTATCTGGAAAGATTTTAAATATCAATAGTTGGTTAAAAAATGAAGAGGAAGATCAACTCTTTGAAGTACTGTATAAACATACCAAGGATTTTTCTTGAGATTATAATGACATGAAGAGAATTCACCCTAGCATATGCACTCATCACATGTACGTGGAATCTATTAAACTGATCAGAAAACCACAAAGAAGAATAAACCCAACATTAAATGAGATAGTCAAAATAGAGATTTAAAAATTGTTGAAAGTTGGGCTTATTTACCCCATCTCAGATAGCCAATGGGTTTCACCCCTGGTAATTATTCCCAAGAAAAATATAAAATTAAGGGTATGTGTAGATTATAGAGAACTAAATAAAGAAACACCAAGAGACTATTTTCCTCCACCTTTCATTGATCAAGTTCTTGAGAACTTGGCAAAAAAAAGATATTTTTCTTTCCTTGATGGGTTTAGTGGGTATAACCAGATAATAGTGGTAACTGAAGATCAAGATAAAACCAAATTTACCTGCCCTTGGGGAACTTTTACTTATCGAGGACTCCCATTTGGATTCTATAATGCTCTAACAATCTTTCAATGAGTAGTTCTAGCAATATTGTCTGACCTTACAAATGATTGTGTTGAAGTATATATGGATGACTTCACCATTCATGGTGGAACTTATGAAGAGGCTCTTACAAAATTGGAAAGAGCATTGATCAAATATGAAGAAAATCAATTATCTTTGAACCATGAGAAATGTTTGTTGATGATGGATGAAGGAATAGTGTTGGCACACCATATTTCTACAAAAGGCATTCAAGTAGATCTAAAGAATGTTGAAATAATCTCCAACTTACCCATCCCATAAACACAAACTAAAGTTAAGAGTTTTTTGGGACATGTTGGTTACTATAGATGCTTCATATATAATTTTAGCCAAATACCTACCACTATGTTTGCCTTGTTTACAAAAGATAGTACATTTGAATGGAGTGAGAGTTGCCAACATGCCTTTTAGACCATCAAAGCTAAACTCATTACTACTTTATTATTGAGAGGAACATATTGGACTTAGCCATTCCATATATACATAGATGCTTCTAATATAACAATAAGAGCAGTCCTTGGATAAAAAGATGAAGAGGATAACATGTATGCTATATATTATATTAGCAAAAACATGATAACTACTGAAATAAACTACACCATAACTGGGAGGGAATTCCTAGCTGTAGTCTATATAATTAACAAATTCAGACACTACATAATAGGCTATAAGGTATTTGTCTATACATACCATTCAATTATTAGATATCTTACAAATAAACCAATTATGGGAGGTAGGATTATTACATGGTTATTGCTCTTACAAAAATTTGATGTTACTATTATAGATAAACCAGGGAAGTCTAATGTGGTTGTTGATTTCCTGTCAAGAATGAACACTACAAGTGAGGAAGAACCAGTGGAACATGACTTTCCAAATGAACAACTATTTTTTATTTCATCAAAATCTTCATGGTTTGCTGATATAGCCAATTACCTCACCACAGAGAATTTTCCTCTAGAATTTTCATAAAAAGAAAAGAAACATTTAATCAAAGAAATTTATTCTTTTAAATGGATTAACAGAATGCTATTCAAACTTGGACCTGATCATGTGTTTCACAATTGTGTGACAAATTTTAAATCTTATGATATCATTAGATCTTGTCATGATGAATTAGGAGGAGGTCATTACATAGCTCAAATCACCATACACAAAATTTGAGGAGTAGGATACTATTGGCCTCACCTTCATCAACAAGTAAAAATATATGTCAGACATTGTGATGCTTGTCAGAGAATTAGATAGCCTACTCTTTAAATAAATATTCCTCTACACCCTCATCCTCAATTGGTTTTAGAACCATTTGAGAAATGGGAAATTTATTTTATAGGTCCTATGGATCCTCCTTCTAGAAGAAAATAATATTTCCTAGTATGTACAGACTATGTGACCAAGTGGGTGAAAGAGGAAGTATTAATTCATGCAAGAGAATATATGGTAGCTAATTTCCTATATTTCAAAATGATGCAAAGATTTGGTGCTCCAAGGGAGATAGTCTTAGATCAAGGACCACAGTTCATGTCAAACATGATAAATCACTTTATGCAAGTTTATCAAACTCAACATAGAAAAACATCTCCATACCATCTAGAGGCTAATGGGTATGTTGAAGTCAACAACAAAGAACTAGAAACCATTGAAACAAAGGTTATTAATTTTAGTGGAAAGGATTGGGTAGATAAGGTACTAAAAGCTGTTTGGGCCTATAATACTACATAGAAAATAACAACTAGATTTTCACCTTATGAATTGATTTATGGTAAGAAGCTCTTATTCTCTATTAAATTGAATTACAAACATTAAAAATAGATGTAGAAGTAGGGATTGAATTAGAAAAAATACAGAAAGAAGGACTCTTACAGCTTAATCAACTTGATCAGATGAGGATGGAAACACTACAAAGAACTGAATTGGTACAACATCAAATAAAATTTTGGCATGATTCACATATCAAGAAATATAAGTTTCAAAAATGAGATTGGGCACTATTTTTTGATTTCAAATTTCAATAGTTTAAAGGAAAACTACAAATGAGGTGGTTGGGACCTTATCAGATTGAGGAGGTCTTTAAAAATATTTTTGCTAAACTAAGACCTATTGATGACAACATAAGAGCTCTATTATTCAATATACATAGATTAAAACTTTATCAAAAAACTCTCAATAAATAAGAATTTATTCAAAAGGTAAAAGATCAAGTAGCCTTTCTGGAGGACTCTATTTCTTCTAAAGAAAATTGCTTCAAATCAAGTAGCTATTCTGTAGGACTTTGCTTCTTCTAGAGAACCTACTCCTTGATGATCCTACATATATATAAAAAAATAAAAATAAAAATATCAATAGTTAAAATCCTTACATGGACACTATTGATAATGCATGCCTAGAAAACTAGCTTGCTAGTTGGCTATGCATTGCAAAAAGGGCTTTGGCTAGAAAATTAGCAATGGCTGGCCAAAGGGAAAAAAAAAATATTTAAGAAAAAAAAGAGAATCTCATCATGTCACTATTATTGGTCTTCTCCATGTAATAAAAATTGTTCTTTCAACCCCTGTTGACTAATCCATACAAACTTATTTTTGCAGGACAAATGGAAAGTAAAGGATAAATCTAAGGTCAAAAGTAAGTGAGACATATATTCTATTTATTTATGTTTAGTTAACTAATTATCTTTGATTTAATTATGATTTATTCTATGGAGATGACCCAAACTTGAGCCTTCTAAAGTGGAATGACATGACACATACCATAATTGATAAGCATGCAAATAAGATGGCAAAGGTATATGTCTACGTCATAATGACCTATACAGCTTTAGTACAATCAATCGCATCATGAATAATTATAATGATGGGACATCATAAAGAGGTTCTAAATAAAATGATAAATATATGTCATCGTCAAAGTGCCACATCATCATTTCATTCAATTTGAAATAATTTGACAAAATGACTAGCACACTCAATAGAAATGTGAGGTGCTAAACTGTATAAAGTAATAATGTCAAATTATAGACTCATAAAGCTATGGAATTTCACATAAAACATTTCATTTCTATAGATCGTCAGTGACTGTTGCCTACATATTTTAATAGAATTTGGTCTAAACCCTAATCTGAGTTAAAGAAATAAAGTTGTCTATAAATCTGAGTACAAATGGGACAAAAAATAATATCAGAGCTGAAGAATGCAACAAAGCTTCACAAAGATAGAGCTTCTATGCCAGTGTTTAGAGTAAATGGCTGGCTAAATTTCATTGAAAAGTTATAGGGTTTCCATGAAACAATGGTAAGATAATTCATCACTAATATCACCCATAAGTTTTTAGTTGTTAAAGGCATTGTTATTCTTGTTTCAACTCAAATTATAAGTCAAATCATATAAGTTTTAGAAGAGAGAATGAGAGCAATAGGCAGAATTCTATTTAGTGATTTAATTATTCATTTTAATGGTAATGAGCAGACTAGGACTTTGTGTCTAATATATTATAATGGAAAATTAAAATTGATTAGTATAAATTCACTTCCTATACCTTGGAAATATGCATCCAAGTGGGTAATCAAGTAGATCATTTGTGAGGGGAAAAACAATCTTTTAGGAGGAGAAGCCATGTAAATATTAATACACTTTAAGTATGGGAGGCAAAATCCTCATTAAAATATCAACCTCCCATCCTTCTTATATGGTGCCCTTAAAATTATGACTACAACTCCTAATGCTACTCTTAGGCACGATGGCCTTATTTACCTAATTATCTAACATCACTTCCTTCAGCAAGGACAAGAGGTCTATTAGGAATTTGATAATAGTGTAACATAATAAATTCCAAATCTGCCTACACAAGAAACCTAAAATTTACCATAGGAACATTCATCTCCACCTACTACATCATTTGAAAAAATAAATCCAAAGAAGAAATCATAGATTGCAGTCTCAAAATAAATCCCTTCTTCTTATTATTCTTTAAGAAGATTCATAAAGTCTCAAATCCCTATAGTTTCAAGGTCCCCACAAGAACATCAGGAATCTATAGCGCAACCAATTCCTTTGTCAGGAAGAATAAAATTTAAATGAAAGGTTACTATATAACATGAGAATACTGAGGGTTTGATGGTTGAAAAGGAAAGATAATCGAGTGTAGCTTAAAAATTGACCAAAAGAAGGAGAAGGTTAATTATGATAGATGAAAATGAACAAGAGGCTATAGACATTCTGGATAGTCTTAAAAAGGTATATTATTTCCCCATATATCAAAGTATCCCTGAAACTATAGATTTTGAAGAAACTCCTTTCAAAAGGAACTCTCCAATCATAATAGAGGAGCCAATTCCAAGAGAAGAGCCAAACATGGCAAAGGAATAAAGTATGGTGGTACAACCACATGTTTCAATTGAAACTACAATGAATAAAAGAAAAACTATTTACACAAATGAGAAAGGAGAGTAATCTAATCTAAATGATCTTATTATGTTGTTAACCTTGAATATTTCTCAAGCTCAAGCTCTGGAGCAACAATAAACAACTGACATTATTGACTTGATCAGTCAATTTCATAATAAGGATCATCTCAACTCATTATTGGTGAAAAAATTAGACACAACATCTCCCAATCATGCAACAAAAGATTACATATTAGAATAAATAATAAAGAAAAATGAAAGTGAACAAATGGACCTCTAGATATATGTATAAAATTTGAAGATGGAGAATAGGAGATTGCAAAGTTTGGTAAACTCTTCCAAAGCACCTTCTAATGTTCCACATTCTCCTCCTAAGGTATTTGTTGACCGAAGTTGTTAAACATGTTGTCCAGGTATTCCTACCTTACAAGTGCTACATAAAATTGAAGAATAATATTCCATACTCAAATATAAAAACAAAGTTGTAACTTCTTCAAACAAAATATTGGAAAATGAAAAGAAAGAATTAAAAGCTAAGGTTCAAGATTTATAAGAAAATTTGTAAGATGCATGAAAATTAGGGGAACCTATTTTGGCATGTAGGACTCCTTCTCTTACATATAGTTATTTTTTATTAATTTTTTTTTTACAGATGGTAGCTTCTAAGGATCTCTTGCTTACAAGATTTTATAGCCAACAACATTTCTAGAAATTTTCTATATTGCTGAACCTGATCAACAGGATTTGCTTTATGAATTTTATTTGCATGATTTGATCATAGGAGATCATGATTACAATAATTTCTTGATAAAATTTAATGTAGGATAATTTCAATTGAGGGAATTACATTCTACATTCAAAAATCAACTAACATGGAAAAACAGATTTGAGGAGTATACAAATCATGTTAAGACTATAGGATTGTGTATCAGACCATCCTTTCCCATCCCCAGATTGATCAGAAATAATTTTAACTATGATTTTTTAAGTGATGAAGTTAAAACTCATTATTTACAAGATTTATATGATTGTGTTATTTATTTTGGCTTGTTTTCAAGACAATGTTTTGATTCAGTAGTGACTGCAAGTGTGAAAAGGTGGGACCAACTTTCAATGCCTCATAGAAGATGAGAGGTCATGTCTCCAAATTACTTAAGATGGAGTATGAGGAGAGCTACCTCAATTTTGTAAATCTTAATATAGGTAATAAAATCTAAAGGAGAAATCAAATGGATTGACATGGGATGTAAACTGCTTTTGTTGATCATACCTATTCTAGGATGGTAGAGTTGGGCTCCACGATCAGAGGAGTACTTCAATATATGGAAACAAATTATTCATGAACATCAGGTGTTTACTATCAATTTAGACAAGCATATGATAGATGAATTTGATAACTATGATTTGAGTCAGAGTTTAGAAAGGAGATGTAAGAGCTACAAACATAAATGAATGTTTACAATGGTACTTACAAAAGGTAAATCTTGGGGAAGATGATGTGCTCAGCATATGTCTCATTATTGACATGTTATTTCCTTCAATTCATCTCTCTATAATTATTATCTTATGTAAATCATAGATTGTTAGATAGCTATTACATGGAAAGTAGATACTTGTCTTGTTTGTATTGAACCAAAGACTAAAATTTTACTTTGTCATCAATGTCTAATACATATCATGTTTTACTAATTTTTTTATGAACAATGCTTAGGAAGAAGACAAAGGTGATGTATAGTGAAGGTTCAATTTTTATCTCCATCTAGCAGAACTATGAACTCAAACATAACGAATCTATGGACTCTACAGGTCCATTTTTCACACTTTTGAGACACGTGTGTTCATATGAGTATATGGGAGGACCAACATGAAACACTAAGAAATCATCATGAATGTCATCAGTTCAAAGGATGGAAAATGCTTGTTTCTACAGACTATGCAGGCTTGTTTCTATGAACTCCATAGGCTTATTTCTATGGACTCTACAAGCTCATTCCTACTGACTCTATAGGGTCAATTTCATGGATTCTATAAAGATAAATCTATAAATGGGGAAGCTAGTAGCTAGATAAGATGAGAGAGAATCATTCCAGTTGGTGTCAAATGAGGAAAATACTCACCTGCTATTTTTTAGGATTTGCTTTTGATAAATTTGTATATATTTGGATCTTAGGAGTATTATAGGATAGTATATCTATTTCAATAGAATAATTAGATCTCTTGGAAATCCAATCTCCTATCTTTGGATGAGTGGATCGACAATGGAATCCTATCTCTTTGCATCCTATTTTGATTTGATTGTATTAGAATAAAATATAAGACTTTTGTTATTGAAAAAAATAGATAAAAGATACATACAAGCATATTACAGGTTTCAGATAGATTATAATCATTTTATTTTTATGAATTATCACTTTAGTTTCTAGCATTGATTAATCTTTTTTCTTGAGTCCAAGAGGAGCAAGGGCCCACTCTCCTTGGAAACAGGAATTGTGTATGGTACTTATGTTATGTTATATTAACTCTTTGTTATAACTAATCAGAATCTTGCTAATGTTTTAATTCATTCATAAAAGATCACAATAAATTCACAGTTCAAAAGGCATTTCCTTATTCCAAATTCATTTCCTTTCTAGCCAAAGTGTATTTTATTTTACAAAAAATGTGTGAAGCAAATTCAATTTTCAAGTTAAACATCTCCATTTCCATGGAATTGTAAATATGAGTGTGATTTTACTTTTAATCAAAAGAGTGTATTCATTTGATTAAAAAGTCACATATTTTCTGTTTCATTAAAAGAGTTAATCAAGTAGTTTAAGACATATTTATTTCATTAGTCAAAGTTAGAATAGGACCATCAAACACCGCCACAAGTAGAATTATATATCTACCATCATACATCTTACTACAAATAGCTTTGGACACCAAGCCTGGTTGATAAGACATCAATTGAACATTGATTAGAAGAGGAGTTGAATGACACTCATCAAGCATAATGATTGAGATATTAATCATTCTATAGTCAACATATTCCATATATTTTGTTTACTCTTCATAATTATAACAACTTGTTTATGAATGATAAAGATATCTCCTTGGAAAATATTAATTGTCACCCTAATCACCCCCCCCCCCATTTTTTGAAACAAATTCTCCTTCATATCTTAGTATTTATATTAATAGTTATAACATTTGTGACAAAGAAATTGGAGGTTACTAGGAATGGGATTTACCATCCCCTTCCTTCCACGTCTCTTAATAAAGATAGACTACAATCCACTTTTTTATATAACCAAGTTAAGATTAGCACTAATTCCCAAGGTCTGATTGATGATTGGGAGTCTATATTATTAGCTAACTTATCATGTTTTCCCATTGACCATCATTCTTTCAAAAAATTTAAAAATGTCATGGATTTTATAGTTGTACTTAATTACATCATAAGAGAAGATTTTATGGTTTAAATTGAAATCACTCCAAATGATATACAAGATAAAATAATTGAAAAATTAAGACAAGATTATTCAATTGTGTTAAAGAAAGCAAAACCCCCTACTCTTAATATTTATAAATCTAAAATGAAATGCTTTAAAAAATATCAACTCCAATGAGAACATTGTCATCACTAAATATGATAAATGTAATGTAATTGTTGTGATGGACAATGTGTAATATGATTTTAAAAATTTCTACCATATTCAAAACAATGGTAGTTATCAGATATTATCAATAAAACCATTCTCAAAAATTTCTATAAATGTTAGAAAATATATTAATTTCTCTCTCTTATATGATATCTTGAATAAACATCTCATAATAAAAATAAATATCACTCCTAGGATCTATTGGGCCCCAAGATTCATAAATTAAAGATCCCATTAAGAGTTATATTATAGATACAACATATTCTACCAATTATGTATGAACCTCCTTTCTCTCTAGAAAGATTCAACCTCAAGTAGGAAATACTTTCAATTTTCATTAAAAACTAAATAGATTTTGTCATATTTATTAAAGATAAGAAGGTATTTAGTGAGGATATTTTATTGGTTTTTAATGTTGCATCTCTCTTTGCAAAGGTTCCTATTCAGGATAATATTAGAATAGTGGTAGACAAAGTAATTAGGAAAATAATTCATTAGTGGAGTTATGTTTGGAGTCAATTTATGATCAAATCAAAAGTGTGGAATGGAGATCACCTCTCTCTCTATTGGTTTCCAACCTATTCATGGTATTTTTGTAGGACTTATCTCTCTTATCCTTCCCTAAAAATAAATCTTGTCCTTATTTCTCCAATCAATATGCATGATTCACAAAAATAACATAACAATATGAAATCAAGAAACAATTTGGTTTGGTTAAAAAAAAATTGCATTCCTTAATATGTGATTGAAAACCTTAATTTTCATACAAATACAATAAATTTTAATAATATGTGAAATAAATCCTTCATACCTTCCATGCACATAGTATAAAATTTTAATTATACCATCCAGATACAAATAGGCAAAGATAATAACATTTACTAGTATGTGAATCAAAACCTTTAGTGGTTCCATTAGAATAATCAAATGACATGATCAACACAATAGAATAACCTCCAAAGTTAAGGGTCCAAACTATTGGTGTCCTCTTCATACCTAGTTTTGATACAAAGACAATAACAATTACCGGCATGTGAAATTAAGACTTGAGGGATTCCGTCCACATATTAGTAAATGGTATGAATTCCAAGTGATGTTGTGTATGGAAATATAATATAATATAAAGCAAAATATAACTTAATTTGTATTAAATGCATGCAGATATGAGGCATACTATGACATGAATTCATAAACCATCCAAGACTTCCTTTAAAATACCAATAAATTTTGAGTTGGATGGGAATGAAAAGAGGCCAAAAATGTGGTTTCAATTATGTGTCACATTTCATCTCTCCAACATATAAATTTATTTCATATTAAATATGCAAGCATCTTCCAAAATAGACATATAATTCATAAAACTATATTAGTTGATACAAAAATAATAAAATTATTTCATATCTCAAATCATATTCATTGATATGTTCATTTGTTACTTATTATATCATTACATTTTGAGCATATGACATCTTTTTAGTGATGTTGATAGAATTTTTTTATAGAAAATTATCCACAAGAGGTTTTAATTCTTTTACTAATTAGATTGGTAAATCATAAAACCATCATAAAACATAGTCATTGAGGCCCTTTGTAAGTAATCTTGTCAAAATTTTATCATTGGAAGAATAACCAAGATATGTGTGTCAAAGTATAGTATTGTGTCCTGCTAGTTAACAATAAAAACATTAAAAAAATTAAAAAACAAATCCTAAAAAATACTTAATGATTTCTTAAAAAATTTAAAAAATGTATATGCACTATTTTTTTGTATATATAGTCTAAAACATATTTTATGATTAATTTCAATGACCTAAACTCTAGATATTTTTTGCATAAGATGAAAATGTATGTGCCCTTTTTATGAATAAAATGGGATAGAATATTAATATTTGACCCATGTTGCATAGAAATATCAACAATGTTTTTCAAGATCACACTTTCCATTTTAAGATTTGAAGTTGAGTAAAACAAAACTAGTTGGAAAATGGTCATTAAAATTTAAGGTGCAATAGGATTGTGTAACACAACTTGTGAAGAAATAAAATAAGGTGATTTTATATATTTTTACTCAATCTTGGTAACCCTACCTTGAAAATGTTTTATAGCTTGTACAATATTTTTCACAATTCAATAACTAATGATTTAAGTTTGAGAAGTCATCAGAGGGGATACAAACATTATTTGAGTTGATATAATCATTGAAAATAGTAATTAGCTTGAAGTACTAATGGTTCCCATGGATGATATGGTAGAAGTAAGATTTATTTTGGAGAACAATGATGTAAACACATAACCCATGGCCCCACTAGATGTAGGAATCGATGATGTGATCAAGGGTATATAAACATGAATTGAATTTTTTGTAGTACTACAGAAGGATTCACCATAACTATCAAAATATGCCTTAGCCTTAGTATGTTTACAAATCTTATCTCCTATAACATACGAAAATGTATTCATTAAGGTCTTGTCCTTATTGAGATGATTGAATAATGATTCCTTATCTTGCATTTGAAAATGATTTTTTTGATTAACACTTTCCACTGATAAAGTCAAAAAATCATAATTTGGAATAGTAATAAAAAACTAGAAAATAAAAACCCCTAGGCCAGTCTATGGTTTAGAGACCAAAGGGTAGGCTCACAAAATGTTTAACCTTAAATTTAGATGTGTGGGGGAGATAGGGTTAAGAATGTAGAAATATCTCAAGAAAACGGGTGATGAACTAATATATAGTAGGATATTTAATTTCAAACTTTGATAAATGAATATTATGAGATATGGTAAACATATAAAGTACTTCAATTGAAAGATGTTCAGTTGTTTACAATACCAAAAGAAAAGATATTTAGATGGGTTTACTATCTACAGGTAGGTCCATAATAGAAACATTTTAAAGTATATAGGATCAATATTCTAGTTCAATCATCTAATTCTATAAATTATACTTTTGTATTCATAGACACTATTATTATATCTAGACACTATCATTAATACTAGTGTTTCACTATGACATAGTGGTCCAAGATGAACTAATGAATGGATTTGGAAGTGACCAATTTTTTTTATGTGTATTTTATCCTTTATACTGATGTATTTAGATATGTGTGTGGGAAAATGTGTACATAAGGGTGAAATATTATAAATGATGATGCATGTAGTGATCTAGCTTGAAACTTAACAAACATCACTCATAGGATTCTCTTTGAAAGCTTTAGACCTATAATATTAAATATCCTATGATATAAAAATAGGTATGAATAAGATATAATAGTTTTGTTATGTGTTTAATTTATATATCTTTATTAGTTATTTTCTTTGTATTTTCTAGATGAATAATGAGAAGGCTTAGACTTGCATTTATACCACAAATTTTGAAAGAAAGTCATGGTACGGTTTAATAAGTTAAATAGTCTAACCCATAAATTTCAAAACATTTTAAATTTGTTTGACTTGTAACAACTAGACACTAGATAAGGATTTAGACACTACCATCAATGATAGTGTCCCTATATCGTTCGTAGAGTCTACAAGGTTAAAAATCATGTATGGATATAAAACTATCAGTTAAGGATCAAGTTTTATGTTTTTTTGTGAAGTAAAAGAGACCTCGGTCAAAAAAATGATATGGATTGGATTAATAAATAATAATTTAGGCAAAATAATATGGTGAGAATGAGCCTTTCTCTAATAGGGATGTCTAGAATTTAAGGCTATAAAAAACTTAGATGTTATAAATATTCATTTCTAGTATCTACATATACTAATTTTCATTATAAATGAGTTTAATTCGAACTTTGTAGAATTTCTATTCTCACCTAAATATTATCCAAGATGAATCTAAATTTTTAAGAAGACTCCATATTGATCTTGGTTCATTATTAAGTTCTACTACACCTTAAATAAATAGTAAAGTTATAATTGATAATATTTGGTTAGATTAAAGTATATGCACATACCATAACCTAGTATGTATCCATTTTATAAGAGACACTCTACACATATTAGTATGATAATGATAGAGTTTTCATAAGTTTTTCAAAAAAAAAAACATGGAAAAATCATATGAGTGCAAACCAATAAAAATATATTTATTCAATTATTATATGGTTAAAGGGATTAGTAGAAAAAAAGGCATAGTACTGATGATCCAAAGTCTTATAAGGTTTGTAAGGAAATAAATACACTCAAATGGTGAAAATAGTGTTTTTGTAACCAACACACCCACATTCATTCGTAAATAGGGTCCCACATTTGTATGAATAAAACTCATAAAACATTAAATAACTTATAAAAATAAATGTATAAAATACCTTCTAGAATGTTGTAATGATCATTATAATTTAAAATTTTATTTCAATCTAAACTTACAACTATCTTTAAAATAATTTGAAGTTGGAAATATGTAGGCATGTTAGTTTTTAATATTTATCTATAAATGCTTTTATCAAGGTTTTCTATATTTTGTCACACTTTTAACTATAGAATAAAAAATATAATATAAATATGAAATTTAGAGTTAAATATTACCAATGGTAGGCATACTGATCATTGGAAAACACATTGCAACATAATGAAAGAGTGGAACCATTATGTAAAACATTATAAAAAAGAGAAGGTGATTGTATTCATCCTATAAAAAGGAAACTCTCAATATATTTTTGTAAGCTAGGAAATAAAACTAAGATGTTCAACCATAGTATATGGTTCATCACATTACTTCCAATCATTGTATTTTGAGAGGCAACGTATTTATTTAAATCAATTCCTATATGATTTTTCATAATCATTGCATTAGTTAAAACTACATTTGTTTGAGGTATTTTGAATGTTGAGTATTATAAATTTTATTACACTTAGGAATACACAACATTTGTGTGTGAATAGTTTTTTGTCATTTTTTAAAATGGAAGCATTAAAACTAGTACTAAATATGTTCTCAATTCAATATTAAATTTGTTTTCAAGGATTGAAATGTTTTCTATCATAATTACAAATATTTTAACACTTTCAAAAAATATTTGCTTACAAACCATGGGATTTTATAAAATTTGTTTTTTGTTTGTGATTTGGTTTTCTTTTTAAGAGTATATTTTATTCAAATCACAATGGAAATTAAAAAATATTTTTATATATTAGTTTTCATTCCTTTCATATGAGCATACTTATATTTTTTGAGAAAGATATCCTTGTCGGTATCTATCATAATACTAAAATGTTATGTGTATGTCTTTTACATCACGTTTTTAGGGTTCAAATTATATTTTATATTTTTATCAGCATTATTTTGGTGATATTTATCATGGTTTCAAACTTTTTTGGTTTTATATTACTAAATTCCAATACATTTCCCAATTTTTTTAATTTGATACGGTTAAATGGCCATGAGTTTTAAATCACATGAAACATTATAAAATGGAGAAATATAAAAAAAATTCATGCTCAAATGGGACTTCTCTACCAATGGTAGAATTGACACATTAACCTTAGTAAAGAGAAGGAATGGAGACTGACCATACCAAAGAATGAACACTAGCTTCCTCTATCAACCCAATTACCATTGGGTAATATTTCGTGAAAATTATTCCATGATACCAATGTTCTCAAATGACTTGTGTAATTCTGCTTGGAGGCCCTCTTGAGTGGAGAGCCATACTGGAGGATTGAGCCCTACCCTTTTTCATTTTTTTTTACCTTGGTCCAATCTGCCTTATCTTACTCAACTGCTAGATGAACTAGAACTATATTAAAAACTAGTTTATAGAGATAATATTTGACTTATGTTTATGTATATTATTTTGGTTCTACCCTAAAATATCACATTATAGATTCACTTCCACATAGGTGTCTAGTTTGAAGGATTTTATAACTATGGCTAAGTTCTTCCTTGAATTTGCCATTAGGTTTCCATCAATCCATAAGGGGATTTGAAGGTCTTTATTATTCATATGAGATTCAAGATCATCTATAGATGGTATTGAATCCTCACCTTCAAAATTAGCCATTACTATAAGAAGGTCCAAAAGGGAGTCCTTCCACCAAGAAGAATCCTTTTTCCTTATAAAGTTGTTATAGTTTTTGGTCAATGTCTTTTGTTGAAACAATTATAGAAATAAAATATTACTCCTTGATAGTCTATAGATTGGAACCATGAGCATTCCCAAAATTGAAAATTAATATTTTTAGGTTGGTCTTTGTAGGTATCTATGTTTATAAGAATCTTAGAATAAGTAGTATGGTAAAATTAATAAGTTTATGGGTGAATTTTAAGAAACTCACCCATAGCTTTACTAATCACATTGAGGTTGGATTCAGTGCAGAACTTAATAGGGAAATAGGATAGGTAAACCCAAATGGGTTTTGTATTTAGTTTTTAGGTAAGAGGGTTGAAGGCTTGGGACCATGGTTTGATGATCAATGGGTGGTGATTCAATCTCCACAACTTGTTTTGAGAATTTTCGTTGTCTTCAAAATGATGAAAAGTAAAAATAATAAATATTTCCATGCATTTTTATATTTACAATATGCATTCCAAGATGGGATGTTAGATATTCAATATACATGGATGAAATTCTTTTATTTTTGGCCAATCATTGATTAATATATAAATAAATCCATTATGTAAGAAACATTCCTTAGATCTAATTTCTTTCTTAGATTCCTCCTCGTCAAATATTATAATAGGATTAGAGCAAGTTGTCTTGAGGGATTTTGGGCCAGGGCTTGGTACCACTTTGTAAGAGATAATTTAGACAATAGATTTTATGTTTAGGTCCTTGGCTTCCACTTGGCCTCCATATTCATGACATTTTAGACCCTGATATTGGCATTTTTTAGATCTGTATTCACCAAGGATAAGGGAAATGTGTTAAAACTATGATTTTATACTATACAATAATTACAATACATGTATTTAATATAAATAGACTATTTGATATGGATGAAAAACCCATATATGTTTCCCCCCTTTTAAAATAATAATAAACTATTTTATCCATGACAAACAAAGTACAAACTAAATCTAAAGGCCTTGCCATATGGCCACATCCTTATAGATAAAAATATAAATACTAAAAGGGGATATAAAATGTCTTCACCAAAATAGAAAGGCCAATGTATGAGCATTATCCCTTATATACTTAAGATTAAATGGTGAATCCTTATCTACATGATAGGAACTTGATGAAAGTTTGGAGACATTTCAAACTTTAGGCTAGCATAAGAACAATAAGATAGGGATTTTAAAAAAAAAATTAAAACACACCATACTAAGATATGCAGAAGATTTTGAGAAAAAGTAAAGAATTTTCAAATTCATGAATGTACTGGTTAAGCACAAATTATAATAAAAATGTCATATAATCATAAAAAAATATAAAAAAGGGGCTTCATGTATTTATGGACACAAAAAAAAAATACTACAAAAATGACCAAAGAAGGGATTCACTACAATGTAAAGGCCAATGCATGATTTTTAAAAAATAATGATTATAAGTAAACCAAGAATCCTAATCTATACTATATTGAGAAAGATAAAAATCATCTAGTCACACAAGCAATACCATTCATTATTATAAATGAGATTCTATATAATATGGGTAAGGATGATGTGTTACATAGGTTAGTCATATATTATGAGAGACAAAAATTATTGTAAGAAGCATATAAAGGAGTCAAAAGATAATTGATTGTGAGAAAAATATTATAAATTGGTATATGTTAGTATTAAAACCATTTTAACAATGAGGAATTTATTTTTTAGGACCTATTAATACACCCAAAAAATGTAGTCATCCCAAATATATAATAATTTTGATGAACTAGTTCACAAAAATTTGGTAGAAGCTATTGTGACACCAAGTTATAATTCCAATGACAAACAAATGTTTTAATGAGAATATCATAATTTTTTTTGTATTTCCAATAAACATAGATAATGAGAAAATAATTCACTTATTACACAATACCATATATACTCCAACTGAATAATTTATGATATCAGGCCACAAGTGCACAAAATTTCATCTTCAAGGCAATGGTTAAGCATAAACATCTAAAAAAGTCTAGGAAAATATGCTTACAAGGATATACAATGTGTAGACAAATGATTAGGAAGATCAAATTAATTGATCTTATGGGTATAGAAGACTATTTATAAATGTGAAACAAGGTTCACTAATTTCCTATTGGTGTGTGGAATAAAAGTATTTATGCCTTTGTAATATGTAGTTATTAGACTACAAATCACATTGATAGTGCAAATGGGAGATCAAGATTCACTTCAATCAAGGTTTATAGAATAACTCACATAGATGAAACTAAGTAATTCCCAAGTTGGACACAAGAAATAAATAATCAGAGTTAAAAATCATTGCATGATCACAATCTATGATCTAAATATTATATTGAGATTAGACAAAATTATTGTATGATAGAACATTTTAGGCACATCTAGGTAAACTTTTCATTCGGTGAAAAGGACCATATGTCATCCACATAGTACCATATAAAGGAACAATAGTGCCAATGGAATTTTAAGAAAACATACTCTCAAAGCATATAAATGGATGCAAACTTAAGCCGTATTACCAATGATCTCTATCTATGTCATGTCAAAAATTTATTGAGTGTTGAGTAGTAGCATGTCATTTAGATTTTTTCATTTATTATATTCTTTTATTTTATAGTTTTGTAGTGTAGCTATGAGTAGAATTTTTTTTATATCACATGAAATTAGAATGTAGCCTAAAAATTCAATGTCATAATGTATGGAAGGAAAGCAACAAAGCAATTGAAAGTTAGTATGAATAAGGCTCAATGTGGGGTCAACATAAGGTCAAGTAATTAAGTCTAGGAATGAAGTAGTAGCAAAAAGGGTATGGAGAAAAGGCAAAAAATGGTTACTCACAAATTATTTAATGAGTAATCACTTTAAATAATATATCTTTCCCAAAACATATTAGTGTATCAAACTTAGGTTATATACAATAAAGGAAATTCATTAGAGATGAAAATATGGTGCATCACATCAATGTATTCTAATGATCAAAGTGGTGCACCTATCTATCAAATCATAAAGGTCACATAATAACAACTAATTAATTTAAACCAAGAGCATAATGACATGAAAAAAACACAATGTAATTCAATGCAAAATATCAAATGAGTTGAGTGAATAAAAACTATATCAACACAGGGAATACAGATCATAATACATTCCAAGCCTCTAGAGGGAATCATAATTTTGTGAAATAATCTTTATCTACTTACCTCAACATTAAAGCATTGAAGGTTTCAACATAGCATAACATAATTAAGTTGAATATAGATTCTCATACCAGTGATTAATGCATAAAAGGATAAATTATGATAGTTTTAGCATTGAGATAGATAATGTACCATGCTACTAATAATTATGATTTTTAATAGATATATATTTTTTCCATAGATCCAACAAT
>JARHVA010002001.1:315000-397500 GCA_037957365.1 Torreya grandis
GATTCACACACAAACTAACATGCAGGGGAGAACTACGTGAATATGAGGCCATTTTATAGAGTATTGGCTTATAGGAAGTACCCTCTGATAGCAAGTTATTTAGGGATAGATTCACACCATGTGACCACCAATCCATTTTTTTCCAAGGGCATTATAAAATAAAAAATATAACATAAATATGACATTTAAATTTTAATATAAGAAAGGTAGGAAAACTGATCATTGGAGAACACATTAAAAAAATTTAAAATAGTGACACCATTATAAAACAATTGTTAGAAGAAGGGGATGGTGATTTTATTCATCCTATAAAAGTTAATTCTTAATATTTTGTTATAAGCTAAGCAACAAAACTAATATGTTTGACCATAATATATGGTTCATCATATTCCTTCTAATAATTGTATTCAAATAGGAATTGTGATTATTTAAGGAAATGTTATATGATGTTTTGTAATCATTGCATTGCATAAAATTACATTTTTTTAATCATTTTGAATTGTGATTATTTTAAGGTTTCTTATTCTTAGTAATACATAAAATTTGTGTGAAAATATTATTTTTCAAATGGAAGCATTAAAACCAGTATTAAATTTATTCTCAATGCAATATTAAGTTTGTTTTCCTAGATTGAAATGTTTCAAGTAATAATTATAAACATTGTAACAATTTCAAGGAATAATTTTTTAATAACCATGTCATATTGTAAACTTTGGTTTCTATTTATGATTTTTTCTTCATTTGAACAATAAATTATTTTATAAATCATAACGAAGATCAAAAATTGATTTTAGATAGAAGTTTCCATTCCTTGCATATGAGGATGCTTATATTTTTTGAGAAAGATAACCTTTAATGAGTGTTACAGAGTAATGCAAGTTTATATACATGTACTTCTATGTCTATTTTTAGGGTTTACAATATTTTTATATGTTTATAAGAATCTTTGGGTGCTATCATTCATGGGTTTGAAACCTTGTGCAGCTTTATAGTCCTAATTTCTAACATGATTCCCAATGATTCTATGGATATTTATTTAACAAACATGATTTTATAGAATGAAATGATTTACATACAAATATTTAATAGAAATGGACCATTAATATAGATGAAAATCTAATATATGTTTGTTGCCTTTCAAGTAGCAAGAAACTATTCTATCCAAGACCAAATAATAAGCAAAAGTAAAGTCAAAGGCCTTTCCATATGGACACATCCTTGTATATGCAAATATAAATACTAAAATGTGATGAAAAATATCTTGAACAAATTAAAATGACCAATGTATGAGATTTATCCATTAAATACATAAAATTAAACTATGAATCCTTCTTTATCTAAGAATAACCTGATAAATGTTCAGAGACATTTCAAATGTAAGGCTAACATAAGAATGATAAAATAGGGATATGCTAAAAATTAAATATCATGGTGTAGACCTATGCCAAAGATTTTGAGAAGAAGTAATGAATTTTATGATCCATGCATGTGATGTTTAGGCATAATATATAATGAAATATCCTATAATCATCCAAAAATTAAATAAAAAGTGATTCACATCTTCATGAAAACAAATAATAATACGATAAAAATACATTTAAATATATTTAATATAATGTAAAATCCAATATACTATATTTTTCTCCAAAATGCTTAAAACTAAAATGGTAAACCTTCTCTATGTGAAATAAACAAGTGATAGTTTAGAGAGATTTACAAACTTAGGCCAGTAAGATAACTATGTAGGTATGGGACTAAAAATATCACTCTCCATAATAAAAATAATTAGCTTTTCATATCAACAATATTACTTAATAGGATTTTAGTATAATGAGTTTCATCCTAAATGATTTTATTTCAAATAGTGAAGAAGTTTTATTGCTACCTAAAGAATATTCGTGATGAATATAAAAATTTAAGAAGACTTCCTAATCAACTTGGCTTATTATGAGGTTATACTACACCCGAAACAAATCTAAGAAAAAATTTATAAATCAATATCTTTGCTTCTATTAAAATATACGTACATACCACACCTAGTTTTTGTCTTTTGTTCTAAGAGGCACTCGACACATCTTAAGAGGAGAACGACGAACAATAAAGTATGTAAAAACTAATAAAAATATATATACTCAATCATTGTATAGTGATATAAATGTTTAGAAATAAAATTCATCATATTTATAGCATAAAGGATTATAGGATTTGTAAGGAAATAGAGACACTCAAATGGAAACAATTGTAGGTTTGTAAGCAACATACCTACATTTATTTCTAAATCCAATTATTTATCTAGTTTGTTATTTACTTCTTTTATTTTCACTATTATCACTATCAATACCATCTAAACCATTATAATGATAATGTTCCTTCCACCATGAGTCCAATTTATTATGATTAGTCATACAATAATTTGTGGACAAATGTCATGTTTCAAGGAATTTATGGCAACATAATGGAAAGCCTTCATAATAAAGAGGTTGTTTCTAAGTTTGATCTTATATTTAATAATTTTAATGATATTATTATTCTTCAATAAAATATTCAATATTAGCGTTTTTAAGACATGGACTCCAACTACTATGACTTTCTCCAAGAACATAACGAAGAAAACTACTCTGAATTTTTATTGAAACATGATGTTTAGGCCCAAGATAAACACCATATCTTCTAAAAGCACCTCAATAACACACCAACTATTTTTAATACTAGATTTAATACTCATGTGTGTTTTTTTTACATGTTTTTAATTTGTAAACCTTTCATGGCTTGAACAAGAAATTTTTCTGAATGAATATATGGATTTTATAATGTATTATACTATTTTATTGATGTGAAATATATGATTAATAAGTTCCTAAGTGAATTCAAATTGATAATATTTTATAAAATTATATATCCATCACTTAAACCAAGAGTATGATTTTTTGAAATTATTTATTTTTATTTTAGTCAATGTTTTATGATCTTGTAATTTAAAATGAAACATTTTACTTTTATTGCTTGAGAAATATCTAAATTCATCTAATCTAGTTTATTTATTATTTCATGTATACTATCTTCAAGTATCCCCTCATGTATAAATTTTCATAAATAAATTATACACAAAGTTATTTGGGAATGAAATGCGTGCATCATTGGTATTTGACACAGATTATCTTTATTTGAAAATAATATATTCCTTAAAAATGTAAAATAATATTATATAAATTATTATTATTTCTTTTGTCCTTGCTCTTTCAAACAATTAGTAAGACTCTTCCCCTGTTCTATGACCATTTTACATTACACCTCCTTTGTAGAATTACTAGAATCAACCCATATAAGAAATGTTTGTTTAATATTAATAGTTTTAAATCTCTAATTCTATAATGCTAACACTATGTACTAAAGATATTGCTAATCCTATAGGATTGAATTTTTTACGTTATTCAATTATTTAGTCCATTGTCTTAATTTATCAAAAATAGTTAAAGTCTTATAAAAAGTGACTACATCTAGTGATGGTTTAATACCCAAATTTTTTGCATTAATTAATTACTTTTGGTTATGATTTGGTGTTTTTTAAGATTAAATGTTTTTTTAGATCATAAGAGAGATGGAAAAGGTGTCTAAGATAGTATATTACATTCCTTGCATACAAGCACAATATTTTTTTAAAGAAACACAACCTTTTAGGTGATCGATAGAATAGTGAAATTTTATATTTCTCTTTTATGTCTCATTTTAGGGTTTTAAATTATATTTTTTTTCTTTCAACATTTTTGTGGTCTTATCCCTCATGGAATTTATATTTTAACATGTAAAATAAGACACATGTATGTTTTTATACATGATTAGGATAATTGTGTATGAAAAACTTACTTCTTTATGAGATCCTATATGTTTTTTAAGCTTGATGATGTGGAATTTAAATTTTTATTTTAAATGAGTGTAGAATGAAGGACTATACTTTTATTTAATAATTCCATTGATTATCAAGATCATGCAATTGAATAAATTTTTACAAGTTATATTTTTTAAATGAATAGATTATTACATCATTATCATATATGTTTTACAAGTAAGGCATGGATGGAAATAAAGATGAGTCATTAATATAAAATGAATGGTTATGTTTAAAGATAGGTATGTCTGTAAAACTAAATATTTACTAGTTTGTGAATGTAAAGCATGAATGTTTCCATTTACATACCAATAAATATTACTATCTTCATATAAAAATTAAAAATTACATTAACATACCAGTAAATGTACACTCATATGTATCAAATAAAATCCTTCTGTGAAATCAAGTTATTGTGATTTCTATATGGTGTTATTATTAAATTATTGAACATTTAATTCTATGTGGATGGAAACCATGAAACTTAATTATTTGTCATTGTGAATTATTATTGTTGTATTAATCAATAACATGTTCATAATTAAAAATATAATTTGAATTAATTCTTTGTTACCATAGTATTACATTGTTAATATTAGGTGTTAGTTATTAGTTATGTTATATAGTTGGGTAGCATATTTATTAGGTAGTTATATTTATTGTAACTATTTTATATGATTCTAGGCTGAGGGTTATCCTATTGAAAATTATTGAGTGAAGGCAAGCTATAATTCTCATCGAGAAGTCAATGATAGATAAACTATCTAAGGAGAACCTACAGATGTAATGATCTATGGGAAGATCAGCCATAGATTGAGAAGAAAAAAATTATTCTTAGGAGAAAGACTATCCCATTAGGATTATCTCACTATAAATGGAAGCTTGACAAGCTTCGAATATGAACAATAAAATTGATTTAAGGTCAACTATCAAACATAGAGTGTACAAGCTATTTTGAATACCTGATGAGTTCTACCAATGACACTAGAATTCATTATGCTCTACAAGGTTCCCTTTAGAACATAGGTAATACTCAATTAAATGAATTAGTTAGCCAAGTCTTGCTCAAATATTTTCTATTTTATGTGAATTTTTAAGAATGAAAAATTTGCATAAAGGCCGATGAAGGCTATGATGTAGATGATGAAAGTAAAGAGTAATGCCCACATCAGTATTCATTTTTAACTACACTAGCATATTGAGCCCACTTGTGTGCCATTTTTCATCCTTGAAAAAGGTAAAATTATTTGTATATACTATGATTTTGAACAAATAAAATACTATTTTGATTGTGGAAGCCTGTATAAATAAATAAATGTCTACACCAAAATTACTCTTGTTCAATGCCCAAATTTTTGAAGGGAAAAATTGTCACAAAGAAGATGAAGATGTGAATGATTCTTTAATTTGAAGAATTATGGTACATCATCACTTGTAGAGTGACCCATCCTATCAGAGCTAATGAGAAAAAAATTATGACAAGTCAAATGTAAAAACCCTCATGTTGATCACACTTAGTATCATTGATGAGGTTAAACCTCATATTTATGATCCATCAACATTGAAAGAGGATTATGACATTCTATCCACTATTTATGAAGCAAAAAATCAAACTAAGATCCTCCATCTCTAGTCCAAGCTTCATACTTTTAGTATGAAAGTTGGTGATAATGTTAAGGAGTTCTTATGTCAATTGGAAGAATTTCAAAGAGAATTAGTTGTACTTAAATAAATTATCTAAGACAATTTGTTGGTAACATTAACACTGATATCTCTCCCCTCTCAATTTAACACATTCATAACAACACTAAACATAATAAAATAAGCAATTTCTTTCGAAGAACTGGTGAATTTATTTCAACAAGAAGAAGCTATCTAGTCCATGAAAGATGAGTTAAAAGATAAATCTCTAATTTATAAGCACCATGGTCCAAAGTTATTGAAAGGGTCACCAAACCATGAAAAATAAAAAATTTTGTGACATATTTATTGCACCAAAATGGATAACACTGATCACTACTAGTATAATGCCTTAACACAAGGCTCATCCACTCAAAAGGGTAAATCAAGTGGAACTGATTCACATAAATAATAAAGACATCCTCCATGATGGAATCAATGTGAACATGTAGTGGAAAACATCAATAAGATGATGAATCTGAAGAGGAGGTACCATTAAAATTAAATTATAGTGGCACATTTAAGAACATGGTTCTTGTCTTCCAAACATCATAATAAATGAGTAATTTTTTATTGTTCAACTATGATATAAGTAAGCATATGACAAGATTCAAGGATCTCTTTGGTTTAGTGACAAATTAACCCAGTAGAGATTTAGATTGGATTGTAGGAGATAAATAATATATTTTAGAAGGAATTGGCACTATCACCACTCCTCTCAAGATGAGAACATATACTCTAACAAAGGTACTGTATGTCCTTGACTTGACAACAAATCTCTTGTTTGTAATTAAAATCTTGAATCATAAGGTTAATTTGAAGTTCATGATCAATAATGTCACAAAATCATGTCTCTTCTCATGTGAAGGTAAGATCACTACAAGTGAATTTTGGAGATATTGTTTATTTTCCCTAGATGTAGTTTCATCTGATGTTGTTGTTCTCTACCTCTATGAAAAAATCTACTACACTATGGCATCATCGATATGAGAACATTTATGATAGATCTTGATACCATCTCACCTCTAAATACATGGTATTTTTACTTCCTTAGTTGTCCCATTATTTTCTTGTATGCTCTAAATGCCTTTCCAAAAAATAACACTAGGTTCCATTTGAGTTGAGTTCCTCACATGCCAACTATCATCTTGATGTTATACATACTGATCTGTGTAGATCATTTCATGCTTCTTTCTAAGGATAAATTACATCTAGTTGTTCATTGATGATTTATATTTGAATACATCAATGTTCTGTCTCAAGAAGAAGAGTGAAGACTTTACTCATTTTAAGGCCTTCTACTCACTTACTGTCACCCAGTCAGGAGGCATCTTCATCTCCTCTACTCAAATCCAGGGGGAATTCACATCAAAGTAATTATTGGCATTCTCGAAGAAATAAAGCATTAAATAACACTTGAATACATATACAACCCAATAAAATTGAATTGTAAAGTGATGCAATCATTAAGTCATGGAGATGACTCATTTCATGCTTTCCACTATGAAGTTAGAGGTGCCATTATGGGCAAAAGTAGTTCATACAATTGTATATCTACTCAATAGAGCACCTATAAAGTTATTTCAAAACAAGACACATGAAGAGGTATGGATTAGTCGTAAACCTTTGATCTCATATCTATGAGTTTTTGGTTGTGCATCATATATGCATTCCAAAGCTAAAAAGAGGATGAAGATTGAACTAAAGACAATCTAGTGCATTCTAATGGAGTATAATACTACCTCAAAATCATATCATCTCATAGATATTAAGACACATAAGGTTTATAAAAGTCAAGATGTGGTTTGTGATGAATCATCATTCGACTCAGTACCATAGAAGGTGTCAAAACATACCACCTCTCATAGATTATTACCACAATTAGATGATTTGAAAGATGTTAAGTTTACTAAAATATAGAGATAAATGATACTTAGCTATGTTTATTATGTAGATAGATCTATACTATAAATGGTGTAAAGCATGCAGGAATAACATTCTAGACCAGTCATCAGATTTTAGAAATTATATTTTTGTATCCATTGGCACTACCATCAGATCTAGACTCTATCATTGATGTTAGTATTTGAATGTGATGTAGATATCTAGTATGAAGTAATGACCAGATCTAGATGTGACCAACGTTATTGTTCTAGGTTTTTATACCTTTATACTGATGTATTCAGATCTCTATGTGGAAAAGTTTGTGCACATTGGTACAATAGTCTATATGATGACTCATGTAGTGATCTATCTTTTAACTTGAAAAACATAACTCATGCATTATTCTTTGAATGTTTTAGAACTATAATATGATTGCTCCTATGCTTGATATAAAAATATGTATGGATAGGATATAATAGGTTAGTTGTACACTTGATTTATTTATCTTAATTTGGTGTTTACTTAGTATTTTCCAAATGAGGAATGAGAAGGTTTAGACTTGTATATAAATCACATTTATTGAAAATATCAAATGATTCTAGGGAAATGTGTTAAAAATGTGATTTTATACAATGTAATTATTACCAAATATATATTTTTAATTGAAATAAATAGTTTGATATGGTTGAAAAACACACATATGTTGGCCACCTTTTAAAATAACAACAAACTATTCTATCCAAGACAAAAAAATTAGTGCAAACTAAAGTCAAAGGCCTTGCCATATAGAAACATCCTTATAGATACAAATAAAAATACTAAAAAGGGCTTTAAAAATGTTCACTAGAATAGAAAATCCTATATATGAGTTGTATCCCTTAAATAATTTAGATTAAACTTTGAATTTTTCTTTGCATGAGAGGAACTTAACGAAATATTGGAGATAGACATTTCAAATTGCATGCTAGCATGAGAACAATAAGATAGGAATTTCTTTTTTAAATAAAGCACACGCTTCAAACCTATGTAAAATATTATTAGAAGAAATAATGAAATTCCAAAGCTAGGAATGTATTATTTAAGCACAAAGTACAATGAAAAACATAATATAGTCATCTAAAAAATAAATAAAAAGGGCTTCACTAGAATGTAAAGGCCAATGAATGGGTTTTTTCTCAAAAATGCTTAAAACTAAATGGAGAAGCCTTATCTATGTGAATATAACCAAGTGATAATTTGGAGATATTACAAAATGTAGACCAGTATGAGATATATGCAGGCATGGGACTACAAATGTTAGTCTCCATAATCACAATAGTTAACTCTTATTTTCAACATGATAACTTAATACGAGTTTAGCATACTATGTTTCATCCTAAATGATTTTATTTCAATGTGTGTAAGTTTTAATATCACCTAAATATTATCCAAGATAAATATAAAAATATAAGAAGACTCCCTTATGAACTTTGTTCGCTATCAGATTCTACTACACCTTAAATAAATCTAAGATGAAAGTTATAATTCAATATCCTTGCTTTGATTATAATATATGGACATACCAGACCCTAGTATTTGTCCGTTGTTTTGACATGCACTCTACACATCGTAAGAGGAAAACAATAGAGTTTTCAAAATTTTCCAAAAAAATTAAAGAGGAACAATCAACTAAGCACAAACCAATAAATAAATATTTCTTCAACCATTCTGTGATGACAAGAATGAATAGAAAAAGAAAAAAAAAATATTGTATTGATAATCCAAAGGTTTATAGGATTCGTAAAAAAAATAGAGACACTAAAAAAGAGAAGATTATATTTTTATAACACAGTCACATTCATTTCTAAATAGGAACCTAGATCTATATGAATAAAACTTACAATATATTTACAAACATATAAAAATTAATTTCTAAAATCCTTGCAAGCCTGGTTGAATGATCCTTGCAATCTAAAATTTTATTTCAATACACCAAAATGATTTATATTATGAATAATTTATAGTTGGATGTGTGTAACGCATGTCAAATTTTCAAGAATTATCTTTAAAAGTTTTTATCAAGGTTTGCTATAATTTTGTACTATAAAATAAAAAAATATGATATAAATACGAAAATGAAATTTAAATTTTATATTTTTCCTATTGGACAAACCATCATTAGTTTTGCTGTGATCGAAACTTCTGATTTGAATAAGTGACACAAAAAGTCAAACCAAAGAAATCTTTGGCATTTCTACTAAGAAAATTTTGGAGGGTGACCGTCTATGCAAATACGCCATCCGACTTTTCCCTTGATTTCCATCTATAAATATGGCAGAGAACTGAATGTAATCCCACCTCAATAAGCGCAACAGAGCTCATTCAGTGATCTATTATTTAGATCAAACATTAAGAGATTTCTCTGAATTTAGCGTAACAAAGCCCTAAAAATGGCGAGATTAATGCTTATGAAAATAAGCGTTCTGCTGGTTGTGTTCAACATTATATTTATTATAAATGTCTCCGCTCGCCATAAACACTCGTCAGCCGCCCCCCGAATGACCCTCACCACACTCCAATAAACCTGTTTTATCAAACCAATAAGACCATTAATAACATTGCAATTCCAAAGCGGTGAATCGTACTCTATGCCTACAGACAGCCAGTGATTCCTATTCAATCTGTTTTCTTTATAATTATTCATAACCAGCACCAATAATACCTGCTATGTTCTTTGTTCCCACCATTTCGATTTCATTCATTTGTAGATTATAATAACTGTAATTTAGATTTCGCATTGGATTACAATAAATAAAACTGCAGCCATGAATTTGCATGCTAGGTTTGATGGAATTGTTCTAATTTCTTGTTCAAATGAGAGTTCTTATATCTCCCACGGCAATGCCTCAATGCGCATCATGTTACACGTAGAAAGAGTTATTGAAATTAATTAAAGAGTTATTGAAATTAATTAAAGCAAAATTTTCGGGAACTAAACCATCACTATCTACAGCCACAATTTTAAAGACCTCAACTATTGTTGAGAAATTAAGACAACGGAATAAAGAATTGAATAATTTCTGATGCATACATTTCGTTAACAAATAATTTTCAGTATAAACTATTTACGATAAATTTTATAAAAGAAAATACTTGAAAATATTTATTTATATTATGTAAAAATAATTAATAAAGTATATTTGACGCATCTAGATATTGTTGAAACATTACAAACTAATGGTTCATTTCAAATTACATGATACGGAATATGGACTGAAATCAAAAGAAACAATCGTAAAAACATTATAGTTTCAATTCATGTGGCTGATCACAAACTTTATAAAATTATATCAATTTGAATTCCCTAAGAAACTTAGTAAACATATATTTTACATCTTTAAAGGACTATAATACATTCTAAAATCTTTTAAAATCTATATATGTCATGATAAAAAATGCTTCTTGGTCAACCCTGCAAAAAATAAAATAAATTAAAAACATAATAAAAAAAACACACAAATGTTAAATATAGTATTTATAGTAGAAATAAAATTACAATTAACATTTATTTTAAAAACTAATATATAAAAATTGGAAATCACAAAGTTTGAAAATACGACACAAAATTAAAATAGATAACTCTAAATTAAGTTAGAGATATGAAGATAAAAAGACTATTATAAAGCCAAAAAGAAATTGCTAATCAACTAAATTAGAGAAATTAAACATTTTAATTTAATCTTTAATTTTAATTATATTACAACATTTTATTATTATTCTTAACATCATATTTATTTTTGTATTGTTTGAAATTTGATTTTTATGGTTTTATATTTATGGTATTTTAATTATAGATTTATATTTTCTATTATTAAAAATTATTAAACTAGAATAAGATAATGATTTACTCCTCAAATCCTGACAATGAATAAATTAACCTAAGTTTGTAAAAATTATTCACGTTATTTTCATTCTCATCTTGATAATAATTTAGAAAGTGTGATCCAGAATGTTGATTAAAAAACACTCAAATAGTTACATCCATAAACACTCATTCCACTCTACATAACCTATGGAAATACTATTTATATTATTACATTTCATAGGAAGTAATTTTATCTTAAGGCAAACCATTTTGAACAGTTGAGAATAAAACTAGAAAAGAAGATTACAGATTTAACATTTCTCAAAAGACATTGGGATAGGAGTTTGTCTAGATTTTATTAAAATAATTTTGTTTCTAAAATGCCAAAGGATTAAATACATCTTTGATAGAACCAACTTATCTTTATTAATGTCAGTTATCATACTCAAGAGATCAGAGTTTAGCCACATTTTTTCAGAATTAAAAGATCTTCACTTAGATCTAGCTTCATCTCTAAGGATTGATCTTTGGATCAGGCTTTATGTTTCCTCATTCACTAGAGCAGAAGGCTTGAAGCATCAATATGAAATCAATAAAAAAAATAAAAGTCCTTCGACACACTAGACATAATAGACGTTGATATTTCCACTCGTAAGCTAGTTCTTCCGATAGGTTCGCATTCCTTCAACACACTAGACATAATAGACATTGATATTTCCACTCGTAATCTAGTTCTTCCGATAGGTTCGCATTTATCATATTTTACCGCTTGTAATTAGAAACAATTACAAGCAATTAGAGTTTAGTCATAAAATGGTATTATGCTCTCCCCAAGTAGCATTTGGAAATGTTCTATGTTATGTTTGTTATTTAATAGATGAACTATCATCTGTAATAAATATATCCATGCCATATAGTGCATTGATTCCTCTTCCTTCTTGTACCTCCAATTCAATTTTAGATCAAACTATTGCCATTGCAGAGTTTATGGAGCCTTCCTTTCCCTTTGGATTGTATGATTTTTCATCCAATCCAGTAGTTTCACATGTATCTCCATCCATTAATCAACCTCGTACCTATTTATCTAAATATTTATACAGCTCCTTTCCTAACTTATCTTCTGCGTTACTCAACATTCATCTTGAATCATATTTGGATCCTTTGTTATCATTTTCTTCATTAAAAATTATATATCCTTTCTCCTCAATGTAACATATAACATCAATAAACATCAGAGTTCTAATTAATATGAAAACATTAAACATCTTACTCTCTCCCAAGTTCCTTTTATCAATGATGACATTAATAAAAATAATGTAAGAAGCTCACCATGGGTTTTTAAATCTAGGCATCATGATTGAGATAATCATCCTTACATAGTCAACATGAAAGATAAAGATCTCTGGAAGATTACCTCCTTAGAAACTATTAATTGTCCCCCTCATCGCCACTTTTTTGAGATAAGTTCTCCTTCATACCTTACTAATTCAAGTAATATTTCTAATGTTTATGAAAAGAAATTTGGAGGTTAGTAGGAACGGAATTTACCATCCCCTTCCTTCCATGTCTCTTAATAAAGATACATTAAAATTAGGATTTTCATATAATCGAGTTAAGATTAACATTAATTTTAAAGGTTTGATTGATGATTGGGAGTCTGAATTAGTAGATAACTTATCACATTTTCCCATTGACCGCCACTCTTTAAACATTTTTAAAGAGATCTTTGGTTTTGCAATTGCACTTAATTATATGATAAGATAAGTTTTTTATGGTTTAAATTAAAAGTACTCTTAAAGGTATACTAGTTAAAATAGTTTAAGAATTAATACAAAACCATTTAGTTGTGTTAAGGAAAATAAAAACGTCTACTCCTAATATTTATAAATTTAAAATGGAATGCTTTGAAAAATCTAATCTCAAATGAGAACATTGTCATCAGTAAAGATGATAAGGGTAATGCAATTGTTTTGATGGACAAGGTTAATTATGATATAAATATTTTACACTATTTCAAAACAAAAGAAGTCATTAGAGATTATCAGTAAAAGTAGTCTCAATTTTTTCTATAAATGTTATAAAATTTATTAATTTCTCTCCCTTAGATGATAGCTTGAAGAAACATCTCATACTGAAGACAAAGATCACTACTAAGATCCATTGGGCCACAAGATTTGTAAATTAGGAATCCCATTAAGATTTACATTGTAGATACAACATATTCTCCCACTTATCTATTAGGCTTCTTTTTCTCTAGACAGATTAATCATCAGGTAGGAAATAGTTCTTCTTTCATTAAAATCTCTTTAGATTTTGTCAAATTTATTAAAGATAAGAATGTCCAAAGTGGTGATATTTTATTTGTTTTCAATTTTATCTCTCTTCCATAAGGCTTCCATTTGAGGAGACTATTGGATTAGTGGGTAGAAAAAATAATTAGGAAAATAATTATTTATAAGAACTATGTTTGAAGTCAATTTATGATCAAACCGAAAGAGTGGCATTGGGATCACCTCTCTCTCCAGTGGTTATCGACTTGTTCATGGTGTTTTTTTAGGTCTTATCTCTCTTCTCCTTCTTGTTTAATGTGCATAAGGGTTTGTATACTACTTTCAACTCATTACTATCTTACACATATATCATCCAACTAGACTTCAACTACTTTGAATCCTTGATTCCTCTGCATAACATTGATATATACACAACTAAGCCATAACTAAATCTATTACATGATTGTTTAAGTTCTAGTGTTGTTAAAATTTTTCCATTTTAGATTATATATTTAATATTTTTTTTTAAAATTTTTATAGTGATTTAAAAAAATTTAGAATTTATATTTAATGTTTTGGAGGAAAGTCTTGTTGAGGCATAGGAAATGATAAAATTTCATTAATATAAAGTTAATAAGTTGTTTATATTTAGTACTTAGTGATGTTTTATTATTAATTTTTAATCATTATTGTTTTAATGATGTTTTTTTTTAAAGCCATTATTTAGATTTTCATAGTTGTAAATAGATATAACTAAAATGCATAATTAGTTATTTAACATATAATTATTTGTTAAATACTCTATATTTACTAATTTTTTTGAAATAGTTAGTTCCACTCATTAGTAAGATCTATATTTAGTTGTCAAATAAAAATTTTCTTTTAAAAAGGATGCATTATTGGGTGAACATTACATTTTCATGTTAAATATGTAAATCTTGGGGGGGTTGGGGGGGAGAGTTTACAATAAAATATGACATACATTTGATCTTAATGAAAAATTATATTGAGTATCATATTAATAAAGATAGAAGGAAGGATGCGTATAGTACTTGTCATCATCTACTGATGAGGAGAATGCAAGCACAATAGTGGCATACATATCCATTGAAATGACTAAGCTAAGTATTGTTCTTAGTGATAGCAATGATCATATTTTTTATTTGACCACATGGTTGTGATTGTGTGAAGTGGATACATTGGAGACAATGAGGAACTAATCCTCAATTTTATTCATTTTTAATTTGTGTTTGGTGTGTTGTTAGTTAATGGTAGATATGAAGTTAATGTCTTCCCTCTTTACCTTTTTTCTATGTGTATATCCATATGTTATAATATTGGTACAAAGGAGGTGTTTTAGAGTTTGCAATGATTTCATATAGGTGTTCAAGTGTGTGGATGAAGTGTATTGATAGTCTAAATGTCAATGACAAAGTGTGTAGTGTGTTTGTCTTAGTATGCTTGAAGTAGGATTGGTCGATCTTTAGTTTTAGCATGATTAGGGATGGGTCTGAAGTATTGATCATGTGTGAGGGGTCCTATCATAGGATAATGGTGATTGGAGACCTTGCGAAAGTATATTATATTCATTTGGTTCTTTATTATGTTCATCTTGGCATAGTTGGTTATGTGACAAAAAAATCTTAGCAGGCATATTGATGACATTATATTTCACACATGTGAAGGTTATAGGAGCATATTGATATATGGATGTATTCCACTAGTTGAGGAGATAATATGGTTAAAATTTTATGTCATGAAATTAAGTTCAACAAGGGTTATTATGGGGCAAATTTGGCTTCTCAAAAATATTTACTATGTTCCCATACTTAGCAAGACCACAATTGCATGTAATGCAGATATAGATGAAACCAAAAATTTAAAAATTTATTTATGGTAATTATAAATTCAACCAAGGTCAAATGAGTTCATATTTATATTTTCTATAGTTCCAATAAGGTCCTCTAAAAATTCTGACTCTTGAAGTGTTTTCTAGCTCAAGTTATAAAGCTTCAAAGTTGCTCTTGTAGACTATGTTGGTCAAGAGACTGTCAAGTTTAAATATGCTAAACTCTGAGGTCACTAGTTAGTATATCTAATGGTGTACATTAAATAATATATCTTGATCCAAGATTGTGCATAAAATTTAACATGCCAAAGAATGAACACGCTAGTGACAAGTGTCACTTTCATAGAGCTTAGATAAAAGAGCAATGGTTCATGGACATTCATACTGTCAGAAGATCGATGGTATGAGTTGAATTCAAAGAGATAAATATATAAAAATAATGAAAATACATGAATTAGTCTAATCATGGGATTTGAGAGCCTAGATCAATGGTGAATGTTGGAAGATAAAGACGTGGTTAATCCATAGAGATCAATAGAGCATGTTTGTTCTAAATTATCATGAAGCAACGAGATGATGACAAGTGCTTGATGTTTAACAAGTACGTAAAGGTAAAGACCAAACTATTTTTGAGGGAGAACAATGATTCATATTCATTCAATCTATGAAAGGGATCAAAAGTTAGAAAAGTGATTGATGTTTATTTGTGACCATTGGCATTTTAATTTAGTAAAGGGAAAAACTAGTCTATAGTTTTTGGGCTATAACTTTTGATATATGCATAATTTGATCAATGTGTAAAAGCTAAAGTTGTATAAGAATTTATATTACATCTAGAGAACCTAGTGGTAAGGTCAAATTATCTGTATAGTCAAAGATATAGAGCTCTAAATTTAGCTATGTTTGACAATGGTTTGTAAGTGACCCAAGAAGGATATTTTGTGTTGTTCTATTGGTATATATATGTTTCAAAGGGACATGGATATTAGGGAGTGTTGTAGACTCTTTGACGATGATATGTATAGACTTTAAAGGTTTAAATAATCCATATTTTGTATGAACAAATGCTTAGAATTTTACTATTTATTCATTCATGGTGTTATTATGTATAAGGCTAATGTTTGAGTAGATTGAGCATACATATATGAGTGTTGTGATGTCTATGATCATTTTAGGATGTTAAAGGGGTCATGTGGAGTGGATGTATGCTTTTGGAAGTGTTCCTTTTTTTCTAATTTTCTTGATGGAGTGCTAAATGGGTGAATAGGTTTTCATGAGACTTATAAGGGCTACTAAGGCATAATTAAAAGGTGTAGCTACTTAAAGATGACCCATGGATACTATGGCCAACCTATGAAAATTGTATTGTGCTTTGTATTTGTATGATAGAAACCTTAAGTATTAAGATAAGTGTAAAGGCTGACTAAGAATATAGTAATCATGAAGGCTCTATAAAAGGTGAAATCAAATATGGTGATTTATGGACTTGGAAGAAGAGGTGTATGTAAGTGTTAAAGATCAAAGGAAAGAAGAAAGGGTGTGTGAAAAATGAATGGGTTATAGAGAAGATCAGGTTGATGACTATGTGTATGATTTTTATCTCATATTTGTAATGTTAGAATAGTTATTTTTTAAGTTTAAGGATTGAAGATGAGTGAAGAGGTCTAGAGTGATCCAAGAGGATGTTTTGGATTCCTTGAGTGTGATCAAAGAATAGATGATGTATGTGTGATCTTGGTGGTTAATTTATAGGTAGATCAAAGTATGGAATATGTATTTTACATAGTTAAAGAGAGCTGATATACATTATATCTCTATTAGATTGGTAGGTAATAAGTGATCAAGAGATGTTCATTTCATAGGTTTTGGGAGGTGCTCAACATCTAGGTTAGAAAGACTTGAGAAATAAGTGGTCAAAAGGACTTGATCATATTAGAGGTAGGTGTTCCTTTCGAAACAAATATTTATCTAAATATGGTTGGAAGGACTTGACCAATAGGTCGTTAGAAAGACTTCATCATCCTAGGGCTGGTGCTCCTTGTGAAATAGGTGTTTCACTAAATTATGGTTAGAAAGACTTGACTAGTCTCATGTTTGTGATCATATTATAGGATAAGTAGTCCATGTGTTTGTGGGATTCAGAGTGGGTTTTATTCCCTAAAAGGGTTTCCCACATAGATCTTGCATTTTGTGTGTAATCTTACATTATCCTTAGTTTTCTTTAATATAAACATGTTGTATGCTTCATGAATTGAATGATTAAGTGTTGAAGACTTTGGAAATTGAATTGAATTTTTTTTCACAACTGATTCACCCCCCTCTCAATGATTATACCTCTAATAATTGTTATGAGAGAAGGTCCTTCGGTAAAGGCTTGACAACTTAAAGGAAATCTGAAATACAATATGGGTAGCCATCAAATACAAGGAGGTTTTTCCACTAAGCAAGCACTGATGTTCAATGGATCTAATTATGGTTTTTGGAGTGCAAGTATGAGGACCTATATCATGTCCCTAGGGTTTAAAACTAGGAAATTTATTTTGGATGGTTATTATACACCTATTATTCCTTGATCTAGTACTATAGATAAGAAATTATTTAAGAATAATTCTAAGTAAATGAATTCTATCACTTGTGTTACTTCAAACATTGAATACACCAAGTTAATCCATTGCATATATGCCAAGTAAATGTGGGATAAATTAAAGACTATTTAGGAAAGGTATTCATAATTTGGAAAAGTTGTAGACTCACCTAAGACAATTTGAGTGTCTTAAGATGAAGGAATAATATTCTATGGCATCTTATCTACAAAAAATTGATGAGATTATGAACATCATCAGAGGTGTTTGAGATAATCTTAAAGAAACTATTGTATCTCAAAAGGTATTAAGTTCTCTCTCTCTCTCTCTCTCTCTCTCTCACACACACACACACACACACACACACACACACACAGACACACACACACACACACAAGTTTGATTTTAAAGTATCTATTGTAGAATAAAGTCATGATCTTACTCGATTGAATATGGTTGAATTACATGGTATGCTTACTATTTATGAGATGAGAATAAATGATGATATACCATCAAAGAAGGAAGAATCATTCAAGATAGAAATGAAGCCAAAGTAGAATTTATAAGGTAAGAAACTCAAGGAGAATGACATATCTAATATTGATGAATATGAACTAATTGGTTTATTTAAAAGGAAGTTTAAAATAAAGTTAAGAAAATATAAGGGTAAACTACCCTTCAAATTTTTCAATTATGGAGAAGTAGGACACTTTTCTAAAAAGTGCCCTCATAATAATAAGAATAATGATGATTAAGAGTATGGTAAAGACTAAGATGAAGACAATAAAACATATAGGTCTGATAAGAGGAAGAAAGGATTCAAAAAGTATGATAACAACCAGAAGTCCTTCAAGAACAAGAAGAGTCTCTACACCAATAAATATTTTTGCTCGTTAGATGAGAAAGAAGACAATGACTCAGAGTATGATCATGAAGATGATGGTACTTTTGAAGCTAAAGACCTCTTCATGGATGAGGAAGGAAGTTTTTCATATCAAAAGGAGTCTACTTGGAGTGATTTAGATCATGATAAAGATGAAGTGGACTATTAGACTAAATTGATGAATGCTCTTGAAGAACTAAATATTGAGAAAAAGATTAAAAATAAGATGAAGTCTCAAATCAAGGGCTATGGAGATCAATTGAGTGTGTTTGAAACAATAATGAATGAAGACACCAAGGAGAAAGAAGATATAGTAAAGAATTTTAGTTATCAATTGGAAATCCTATCTATAATGATGAAATCTAAAGAAGATGAATGTTCAAGGTATGTAATTTAAAATGAGTCATTAAAAGCTAAGTTCGAGAATACATCTAGTAAGATGAAGTTATTTATGAGATTTGAAAAGATCTCATGTGATCTAGATAATATTATGAATGATCAAAAGCATTCAAGTGATAAAATTGGTCTTGGATACAAAGAACCATAAAATACAACTTAAGACAAGATGAAGACTAATGTATATCAGACCTTGAAGGTTAATAATTAGTCAAGGAATGATGACGTTAGTAGAATGAAGACAAATCAGATCAGACAACCAAATGCCATGAGGTACATAAGTTTAAATGTTTACTATTACACTTGTAATCAGTTTGGGCATAGAGATAGAGAATGTAATAGAATTGTTAGAAATGAGTTTGCATAGAACTATGATGAGGGTCATCAGTTAAAAGGTGAGTCTTCTTCAAAAGGATTAGTTTGCTTCAATTATCAAAATAATGGACATATTGCAAGATTTTTTTCTAATCAAGAAAGATAGGATAAGATTCTTTAAAAAGTTATAGTATGTTTCAACTATCAATAGAGAGGTCACATTCCTATATTCTATAAGTAAAGGCCTACAATATAGTAATAGGTCCAATCAAACTCCTAGAGTGCATGAAAGAAGTCAAGTTAACTCATGGAAACCAAAGGTGGTATGTCTGAGTCATGATGAGTCTACAGGTCCAAGTAATTTATTTAGTATGGTGAAGAATTCTATAGAATATGGAAAGATCCAAGAGCTCTCATTGTCTGCTCATGTATATAATGAACAGACCAATCTCAAGAAAAAGACCAAGGTTGTAGTTGAGGCTAGTTTTGAATTATGTTTGGATGCTAATGAGAAACTTGATGTGTGTGAGAAAGATTCAAGCTTGGTTCCTACATTATCAATGTCTAAAGGTGATTTTATATAATATAAATAAGATACTTTAGTGATCAAGGTATGTCAAGACTCCATAGTTTCTCCAAATGTTGTATATCCTATCATAGAAGAGAATGTGAGTGATGTAGAAAAAGAACAAGTTGTCCATGTTTAGACTAAGAATAATAAGAACAAGGAGTCTTATAATTATAAAAAAATTCCAATGGTTACGAAGGAAATGTGGACCACTCTTGGATTCACTTTATTTTAGAGCATTATGGTGTAGAGGTGTCTCTGTCTATGCTTCTTAAGAGATTCCTTTTAGTAGAGAATCAAGTAGTGTTGTGGTTTTATTTAGAAAGTCCTAGAAGGCAAGATATTAGTGTTTATAGTTTGAGTTGATGTGTAAAGATGGGATAAGTGATTTGATGAGGTCAGAGTGATGTCATAAGGTGTTTTTGCTATGTATGTATTTTTTGTAAGATCAGAATGGGTGCTTTTAGGTGGCATAATGAGATTGATGGAATGTAAAGAATATTTTGGTGGTCAAAAAAGTCTATGTACATGTTTTTGATGTGTTTTAGGTGATTTTGTGTCTTGATGATCCTATTTGTGCCTTTTGGAGGTTTTTGTGTGCTCCTAGGTTTATATTTTTTGTTGTAGACCAAAGCCATGGTATAGGATGTCAAAGTTCCCAAAGGTGTGAAGGCTTTAATATTGATGTATAAGTGTGTGGTGGTTTTCTCTACGTGTGTAAGAATTTTTAGAGATGGGTGTTGACTAGAAGGAAGATTGTTGACCTTGTTCATTTTGAGATTCTAGAGTTTTGGGCTATGCTAGAAAAGTGGTTTGCCTTATGAGTTGAGGTTTAAGGATTCTTAATAGGTTGAATGGGTAAATTTTTTTTAAAAATAAAGGTGCATAGAGATTTGAAGGTTTGTATTTTTAAAATTTTTCATGTTCTTATCAAAATGGAAGCCTAATTTGATAGTAGATTTATGAATGAAGTATGTTTTATAGGAGGATCTAGGTGATTTGAATTGGTTTGATTAAATGGGAATATGAGAGTTCTCTAGATATGAATTTTTAGGTCTTGAAACTATGTATAATAAAATATATGGTCTTTACAATTTCTAGGTAGGGATACAAGGAGTCTAGACAGGCCTAGTGTGAAGATTTGATGTTTTTATTTATTTTATCCAAAAGAGAAAGGAATGAGAGTTTCAAGGTGAGTTATTAGGTTTATTTAGACCATTTTTCCTATTTAGTTAGTGGCATGAAGATTTTTAAGTGGTCCTTGGGGTGGCTTGAGAGAGAAGGTTAGTAAGCTGGTACAGTCATTTTTAATGGTGTGTGAAGATATGAAGATGATCAAGAGGTAAAATGAATAATATATCTTAGGGATATTCCCTCTCAGATGTATCTTGGTGAATTACATTAGATTTTACTTCTTTTGTGTGTTAGTTTTTCATTGGTTGCATTGCTTGGTTGAAGAGAGTGTTGGTATGTAGCAAGAGGGAGTTGTCAAGGAAAGAAGAGGTAGGATCAAGGTAAGGGGTAGTTTGCATCATATTTATAATGTGTTCCTATCTTTTTGGTGATATTTTTAGGTCCTCATAATCAGTTTTTTCCCACTTTATCAATGTGTCAAAAGGGGAAAAGGTTTCTATTATGAGAGTGCTTAAAGAGAGAGAAGGAAGGTGAGTTGTATGATTGGTGTTGACATCAATGAAAATGGGGAGATTTTTGGAAATTTGTCATTGATGTCATGAATTTTTTCAAAATAGTTGATGAAATGTCTTGATAATTTAAATGTTAATGAGAAAGTGTGCAGTGTACTTGTCCTACTATGCTTGAAGTAGGCTTGGTTGATCTTAAGTTTTGGCAAGATTAGGGATGGGTGTGAAGTATTGATCATGTTTAAGGGGCCTTATCAGATGCCAAATGTGATTGGATATCTTTTGTAATTTCATGATATTCATATGGTTCTTCATTTTTTTCATCTTAGCATAGTTTGTTATGTGATAATAAATCTAAGTATGTATATTGATGATGTTATATTTCACATGTGTGAAGGTTATAGGATTATATTGATATATGGATGTATTAATCTATGTGAGGATATCATATGGTTCAAATTTAAACTCATGTAATTTATCACAAAAAAATTTATTAAGGGGAAAAGCTGGCTTCTCAGACATATTTACTATGTTCCCATACTTAGGCAGACTGTCATTGCATGTCATGTAGATATAGATGAACCAAAAATATTGAGAAATTATTTATGGTAATTATGTAATTCAAAAAGGTAAAATGAGATCATGGAGATAATTTATATATTTACAAGAATTTCCCTTGAAAATTTTGATTCTTGAAGTGTTTTCTATCTCAAGTTATAAAGCTTCAAAGTTACTCTTGTAGACTATATCAGGCCAGAGACCATCAACTTTAAATACGCTAAAGTCTGAGGTCACTAGTTAGTATATCTAATGGTTCACATTAAATATTATATATTGATATAATGGTATGCATAAAATTCAATATGTCAAATAATTAATGCGCTAGTGATAAGTGTCACTTTCATAGAGCTTAGATAGAAGATGAATGGTTTATGGGCATTTGTACTATCATAAGATTGATAGTGTGAGTCAAAGTCAAAGATTAAAATGTGTATAAAGAAAAAATATCTTCCAATAAGAAAAATAATGGGATATTAGATCTTATATAAATGGTGAGTACTACAAGATAAAGACCTAGTTAATCTATAGAGATCGATGGAGTGCGTTTATCCCAAATTATCACAAAGCAGTGAGATGATAAGAGCTCGATGTTTAAAAAGTAAGAAAAGGTAAAGATCAAGATAATTTTGAGGGATATAATTGATGTGTATTGATTCATTACATGAGAGCTCATGATATGTTATAAAAGTGTTCTATGGTTAACGGTGATCATTGGCATTGGAATTTAGCAAAGGGAAAAACCAGTCTATAGTTTTTTGTTATAACTTTTGATATATGCAGAATTTGATCAAGGTGTAGAAGGAAATTTTTATAGGATTTTATGGAACATCCATATAACCAATTTATAAGGTCAAATTATTTTTATAGTCAAAGATATGGAGCTCCAAAGTTGATTGTGTGTTTGCCCATGGCCTGTAAGTGACCTGAGAAGGATATTTTGAAATGTTTTACTGGTATTTACATGTTTCATAGAGACTTAGCTATTGAATACTGTTATAACTATTTGATAATGATTTTTATGGACTTTGGACATTTGACCAATCCATATTTTTTATGATCAAATCCTTTAAAGTTTATTATTTATTCATTCATGGTGTTCTTGTGTACAAGGCTAATGTTTTAGTAGATTGAGCATATGTAGAGGAATGTTGTGATGAATATGATCATTTGAAGATGTCAAAGGGGTCACTTTGAGTGGACTTATGCTTTTAGAACTGGTATTTTTATTCTAAGTTTCTTAATGGGGTGATAAATGGGTGAATAGGTCTACATGAGACCTATAAGGGCTACAAAGACCTAATTAAAAGGTGTAGCTACTTAAGGGTGACCCATGGATGCTATGGATGACTTATGAGAATAGTATTTAGATATTTTTTCATATGATATAATCTTTAAGGGTTAAGGAATGTTTAATGTCTGACTAAGAAGATAATAATCATGAAGGATCTATAAAATGTGAAATCAAATATGGTGATTTTGGAACTTAGAAGAAGAGGTGTGTAAGTGTTGAAGAGTAAATGAAAAAAGAAAGGGTGTGTCCACAATGGATGGGTTATAGATAATATCAGGTTGATGAATATGTGTATGATTTTTTCATCATATTTCTAATGTTAAAACATTTCTCTTTCAGGTTTGAATATTGAGGATGAGCGAAGAGGTGTAGAGTGATCCAAGAGGATGTTTTGGATTCATTGAGTGTGAAAGAAGAATATATGATGTGTGTGTGAGTTTGGTGGTTGAGTTTAGAGGCATATCAAAGTGTGGACTATTTAGTTTACATATTTGAATAGAAATAATGTACATTATATCTCCATTAAATTGGCAGGTAATAAGTGATCAGGAGATGTTCATTTCACATGTGTTGGGAGGGTGCTCAACATCTAGGTTAGAAAGAATTGAAAAATAGGTGGTTAGAAGGACTTGATCATCTTAGGGGTAGGTTATCCTTATAAAATAGTTTTTTCACTAAATTTGGTTAGAAGGACTTGACCAATATGTGGTCAAAAGGATGTGATCATCCTACGGGCAGGTGCTCCTTATGAAATAGGTGTTTCACTAAATTTTGGTTAGAAGGAATTGACCAGTCTTATGTTTGGTATAATCTTATAGGACAAGTAGTCCATGTGTTTATAGTCTTTTGAGTGGGTTTTATTCACCAAGAGGTTTTCCCACATAGATCTTATCTTGTGTTTATGATCTCACATTATCTTCATTCTTCATTTTTATAATCATTATGTATGCTTCATGAATGGTTATATTCAATGCTCAAATGTTTGAAGGGTTTGGAGGTTGAATTATATTGTTTGTCACAATTGGTTCACCCCCAATGATTTTACCTCTAATAGGATGTAAATGTTAGGAATATTATTATTACTCACATTAGTAGGTGAGTATACTTGATAAATTATATGTATTATGTGAGAAAATAATGTCATAGTTATGAGTGAGTTATTAGAACAATCCACGTAGATGAGATTTTAGGGATTATGAATTAGATTTGATAAGAGAACACTCCTTATAATTGGGATATCTCCTACCTATGTATATGTAACTATATGTGAAGTAAATTAATCGATATTAATATTGTGTTTGATTCTTTTCAAACCTCTGACAAAAAAATATCTTTATCATAGTGAAAGATACTAAATTTATATGCATCTCTTGAAATAGAAAAAAGTGTGAATGGAAAATATCCTTATGCATCCAAGGAAATGGTGGATAATGGTTATGGAAAATAGATTTATGTGAATAGTAAACTACCTTAGCATACTCTCAACAAAATAAAAACTTGGACTATAAACTATTTTTTTATTTGAGTTATATTTTTAATTATTTACATAATTTAATTAGTTTAATAATACATAAAGAGGAGCTATACATTTCTATATAGACATTAAAATATTTAAAAAATTAATAAAATTGAACTCGATTACTCTAATTTATTGAAAACATATCTTACTTCTAAGCTATGTCACAATAAATACTTCACATCCTTATGCAAACCAAAAAACATGTGTCTGTAGATAATAATGGTTTCTTACCAAAACTTTTTACGTTAGTTAATTACTTCTGGTTATGATTTTATGTTTGTATGAATATTAAATTCTTTTCATATCATAGCAAAGATCAAAAATTTATTTAAGATACAAGATCCCATTCCTTGTACATGTGCATGAATATATTTTTAAAGAAACAAAACCTTTCAAGTGTTTGATAAAATAATGAAGTTTTATATGCATGTACTTTTATGTCTCATTATAATAATTTAATTTTATTTATCGACATTTTTGTGATGTTATAAGTCATGGAATTGATATGTTTACATGTAAAAGAAAACATAAGTATGTTTTTATATGAGATTACAAGATTGGAATTGTGTATGAAAAACTTAATCCTTTATGAGATATTATATGTTTATTTTGATTGATGATGTGGAGTTTAAATAGTTATTTTAAATGAGTATAACATGATGAAATATAATTTTGTTTATTAATTGCATTGAATATCAAGATTATGGATTTACTTTGTTATACCATTGAGGTACCATGATGATTCTAGTTTTTAGGTGATGTGAAAATTAGAAAAAAATGTACAAATGCTGAGTTGAGTTGGTATGGGATATAAACATTATCTATCATGGTGGTAATTGAGTTGACATGGTGTATTAGGAGCTCCAATCAAGGAAAACCACCTTGAATATAGTGCACCACATTGAACTTGTATCCCTTAGATTTTTTACATCATGCAATTGAATAAATTTTTACCAATTATATTTTTCAAATGAATATGTCATTGTATCATTCGAATATAAGTTTTCCATGTAAGGCATGGATGGAAATAAATACAAATCAATTATATAAAATGAATGGCCATGTTTAAAGATAGGTGTTTATCTAAGAGTAAACACTTACTAGTTTTTTAATGGAAGCCATGAATGTTTCTAATTACATACCAATAAATATTACTATCTTTATATCAGAATTAAGAATTACATTAACATACCAGTAAATGTACACTCAGATGTATCAAGTAAAATCCTTCTATGATATCATGTTGATGTAATTTCTATGTGTTATTGTTATTAAAATATTGAACATTTAATTTGATGTGGATGGAAACCATGAAACTTAATGTTTTTTTAATGTGAATTATTGTTATTGTATTAATAAATAACATGTTATAAATTAAAAATATTATTTTCCTTAAGTCTTTGTAAGGATATTATTACATTGTTAATATTAGATGTTAGTTATTAGTTATGTTAGATGGTTGGTTAGTGTAGCAGTTATGTAGTTATAGTCATCATAACTAATTTATATTTTGTGTTTATTCACATGATTTCAATGAATGATATCATCAAATCCTTTTAAGTCTTCATGTGGTATCAGAGTGGAGGGAGACTTTCACCAAGTGGCCAAGTGTACATAGAGAGTTGATTGATGCCTAGAAGCTGATCGTCTCCTCCACAATATAAGTGTGTGCAACTCATGACAACATCAAGGAAACTATAATGTGTAGACCAAACTACAACATTTTAGGTCTTGATGGTAGTGATTTTTGGATTCCCAGATAAAAATTATTAAGAAAAGGGAATCTATAATCCTGAGGGAGAAGTTGAGAATGGATTGACTATTCTAGGAGAACCTACAAATGGAATTATCTCCTAGAATAGAAGCAATGTACTAATAAGAAAACATTTTTATTCTTAGGATAAATACCATACCATCAAGATTCTCTCATCATAAAGGGACGAATGGCAAGCTTTGAATATGAACATGAAAACTAATTGAATACCAATTATCAAACATAGAGTGTGTAAGATATTTCAAATCCCTGATGGATTATGATAATTACACTAGATTTTATTATGCTATGAAAGTTTCTCTCTAGAACATAGGTAATATTTAATTGGATGAATTAGTTTTCCACAGCCTACTTGAATATTTTATGTTCGATGTGAAGAGATAGGTATAGAAAATTTTCAAAAAGATTGATGAAAGCTATGATGTAGATGATGAATGTGAAGTAGAAATCCCACATAAGTATCTGCATCTGATTACACAAGCATACTGATCCAATTACATTCCTCTTTTCCTCCTTGAAAAAGGTATACTTTTTTATATATATATATAATAATTTTGAAGTAATAAAATACCATTTTTATTATGAAATCTTGTATAAATAAATAATAGTCTTCACCAAAATTACTCTTGTCTAATGCCCAAATTTTCAAAGGGTCAATTTTTGTTGCATGGAATATGAATATGAGAATGATTATTCAATTAAAATAATTAATGGGCATCATCATTGGTACATTGATCTGTCCTGTTGGAATTGATCAGCAAATGAAATATGATAACTCAAATGTAAAATACCTAATGTTGATCACACTTAGTGCCATCGATGAAGTTCAACCTAATATTCAAGACACATCAACATAGAAGGAGACTTAGGACATTTTGTCCACTATATATGAGGTGAATAATAAAACTAAGATCCTTCATCTTTGGTACAAGCTTCATACTCTCAGTATGAAATATGGAGATAAAGTTGAGGTTTCCTAGGTCGTAGAACTTTAAACATAATTTATTTCACTTAGAGAAGTGATCAAGGACAAGCTATTGGTTATAATCATATTTAGATATCTCCCCTCTAACTTTCAATCATTCATCATGACACTAAAAATCATATATCAAGTAATGTATTTTGAATAAATGATGAATTTGTTTCAACATGAAGAAGCCATCCAGTATGTGCAAGTTGAATTCAAGGATAAAGCCCCAATTTACAAAAAATATGGTCTAAATTTCATAAAAACACCACCAAATCATGATAAGGTAAAAATATGGTGTCATATTGGTTGCATCAATATGTATAACACTGATCATTGCTAGTATAAATCTTTGACACAAGGCTCATATAGTCAAGAGGGCACATCTAGTGGAAATGATTTGCATAAATCAAAATGACATCAACTGAAATGGAAGTATCACAAACATGTAGTAGTAAAAAAATAAATAACAAGATGAATCTAAATATTAGGTACTAAAAATATATATTATGGTGGCACATATAATAATTTAGGTATTATCTTTGAAACCTTGTCAGAAATGATCAATGTTAGGTTGATTGAGTCTTGTGTCAATAAGCATATGATAGGATCCAAGGATATCTTTGATTTACTAATGAATCAACCCACTGGAGATCAAATTTAGATTTTAAATGATAAGTATTATATTATAGAAGGAATTAAAACTATCACCATTATTATTAGGATGAGAAATTATACTCTCATAAAGATACTATATGTCCCTAGATTGACAACAAATCTCTTGATTGCAACTTAACTCTTGAATCATAAGGTTAAGGTGGAGTTCATGATCAATATTGGTAGAAAATCTTACCTCCTCTCTTGGGAAGTTAATGTAATTGATAAAGCTTTTATTAAGGATATATTATTTACTCTAGATGTAGTTTCATTTGATGTTGTTACTATATCTAGCTCTATGGTAGAATCTAGTACACTACGGCATTATCAATATGGGAACCTTTCTACTAGTTCATTATACTATCTTAGATATAATTCCATGGTATGTGGACTTTCTCAATTATCCTATTCTTTACTTAGATATCCTAGATGCCTTGCCAACATATAACATAGGGTTCCATTTGAATTGAGTCCATCACATGCTAAGGATCATCTCAATGTGGACATATTGATATGTGTGAACCCCTTCTTGCTTCATTCCAAGGATTCAATTACTTCTAGTTGTTCATTTATGATTTATCTCATAAGACATGGGTGTTCTTTCTCAAGAATATGACTTGATCCTTTACTCATTTCAAGGTCTTCTACCATCTTGTTGTCACATAGTCAGGGAGGCCTCTTCATCTCCTCTACTCAGATCGAGGGGGGAATTAACATCAAATGGATTATTGACATTCTTTAAGTAGAATGACATCCAATTACACCTGAATACTCCCTATATTCCCCAATAGAATAAAATTGTAGAGTGACATAATCATTATGTTAAAGAGATGGCTTATTGCATGCTTTTCAATTTGAAGTTAGCGGTGCCATTCTAGGAATAAATATTTCAAACAACCATATATATTCTCAACAAGCTACTACAAAGATATTACAAGATAAAACATGAGGAGAGGTATGGAGTGGTCATAAGCCTTTGATCGTACATCTAAGAGTATTCGGTTGTACATCGTATATGCATGTCCTAGCTAAAAATAGGAATAAAATTGAATTGAAGATAATCCACTACCTTCTAATGCATTATAGTACTACCCCAAAAGTATATTAACTCATTTATCTTGAGACATAGAATATTTATGAAATTAGAGACATAGTTTATGATGAGTCATCATTCGATTCATTACCAAAGAAGGAGTTAGAACATGCCACCCCTCATAGACTATTCCTAGAGTAACATGATTTGAAATATGTTTAGTTTACTACAATATACATAGAAATGATACTTAGGTTTATTGTGCATAGATAAATCTACACTAGAAATAGGTGTAAAGTATGTAGGATCAATATTCTAGATTAGTCATTAGATTTTGGAAATTATATTTTTATATCTGTGATAAGATCTAGAAACTATCATTGACGTTAGTGTTTAAATATTGTGTAGATATCCATTATGGACTAATGAATAGATCTAGATGTGACCAAATTTGTTGTTATAGGTTTTTTTACCATTATACTAATGTAATAAGATCTGTGTGTGGAAAGTTTTTTGAACAAGGGTGTAATATACTATATGATTATTCATGTGGTGATCTATCTCACAACATGACAAATGTCACTCATGGGTTACTTTTTGAATGTTTTAGACCTATAATATGGCTGATATTATGCTTGATATAAAAATAGGTGTGAATAGGGTATAATAGGATGGTGTTGTAGTTGATTTATTTATATTTAGTAGGTGTTTACTTAGTATTTTCTAGATGAGGAATGAGAAGGTTTAGATTTGTATTTATACCACACCTTCTAAAAAATTCTAGTGATTCTAGGGAAATGTGTTTAAAATGTGATTTTATACATTTAAATTATTACCAAACACATATTTTTAATAGAAATAGACCATTTTATATCGCTAAAAAAACCCAAATATGATGGAAACCTTTTTAAAAAAAAATAAACTATTCTATTTGAGACAAAAAGGAAGTGCAAACTAAAGTCAAAGGCCTTGCCATATGACAACATCCTTATACATACAAATATAAATATTAAAAAGGGATAAAAGAAGTATTCAACATAATAGAAATTCTAACATATGCGATTTATCCCTTAAATAATTAAGATTAAACTCCAAATCCTTCTTTGCATGAGAGGGACTTAATGAAAGTTTGGAGACATTTCAAATTACACGCTAGCAAGAGAATAATAAAATAGGGATTTTTCAAGAAATAAAACACACCATACAAACCTATGTAGAATATTTTGAGAAGAACTAATGACATTCAAAAGTCAAGAGTGTATTGTTTAGGCACAAAGTACAATGGAAAATTAATATAGTCATCCAAAAAATAATGAAAAAGAGCTTGACATCCTTATGAACACCAATAAAAATACTACAAAAAGGACTTGAAAAGCGCTTCACTAGAAGGTAAAGGAGAATGTACAATTTTTTTCTCAAAAATGCTTAAAACTAAACCGATAATCCTTATCTTATGAATATAACCAAGTGACAATTTGGAGAGATTTCAAAATGTAGACTAGCATGAGATATGTGAACGCATGGGACTACAAATGCTAGTCTCCATAATCACAATAGTTAACTCTTATTTTCAATAGGATGACTTAATACAAGTTTAGTATAATAAGTTTCATCCTAAATGATTTTATTTCAAACTGTATAAGTTTTAATGTCGCCTAAATATTATCCAAAATAAATATAAAAATTTAAGAAGACTCCCTTTTGAACTTTCTTCGCGATCAGGGTCTACTAAACCTTAAATAAATCTAAGAAAAAATTTATAATTCAATATCCTTGCTTTAATTATAATATATGCACATACCACACCCAGTGTTTATCCTTCATTTTAGCAGGCACTCTACACATCCCAAGAGGAGAAGAATGGAGTTTTAATATTTTTTTCAAAAAATTAAAGAGCAACAATCAACTAAGAACAAAGCAATAAATATATATTTATTTAACCATTCTATGGTGATAGGTATGAATAGAAAAAAGGTATAGTATTGATAATCCAAAGATTTATAAGATTTGTAAGGAAATAGAGACACTCAAATAAAGAAAATAGAATTTTTGTAACACACCCACATTCATTTCTAAATAGGAGACACATCTGTAATAATAGAACTTACAATACATTTAAAGACTTATGAAAATAAATTTCTAAAATCCTTGTTAGCATGGTCCAATGATTCTTGCAATTTAAAATCTTATTTCAAAGTACACTAATAATTGTCTTGTGAATATTTTAGAGTTGGATGTATATAGGCATATCAAGTTTTCAAGAATTATTTATAAAGCCTTTTATCAAGGTTTGCTATATTTTTTATATATATATATATATATATATATAATTAAAATTAAAAATTTATATTTTTCCTATATGAAATAATGGGACAAAGCATCAAAATTTATGTGGTGATCGAAACTTCTGATTTGAATAAGCGACACAAATAGTCAAACCAAAGAAAACTTTGGTATTTCTACTAAGAAAACTTTGGAGAGTGACCGTCTATAAATATGGCACAGAACTGAATACAATCCCACCTCAATAAGTGCAACAAAGCTCATTCAGTGATCTATTATTTAGTTCAAACTTTAAGAGTTTTCTCTGAATTTAGCGCAACAAAGCTCTAAAAATGGAGAGATTAATGCTTATGAAAATAAGCATTCTGCTCGTTGTGCTCAACATTTTATTTATTATGAATGTCTCCGCTCGCCATAAACTTCTTGAGACGAATCGCAACACTCGTCAGCCGCCAAAACTTGGAATAAACCTGCAATAAACCTGTTTTATCAAACCAAAACTTGGAATATGGAAAAGTCCGTCAGAAGACCATTAATAACAATTCAATTCCAACGCCGTGAATCATACGCTCAGCCTAGAGACAACCAGTGATTCCTATTCAATCTGTTTTCTTTATAATTATTCATAATCAGCACCAATAATACCTGATGTGTTCTTTGTTCCCACCATTTCGATTTCATTCATTTGTAGATTCTAATAACTGTAATTTAGATTTCGCATTGGATTACATTAAATAAAACTGCAGCCATCAATTTGCATGTTAGGTTTGATGGAATCGTTCTAATTTCTTGTTCAAATGAGAGTTCTTATATCTCACACGGCAATCCCTCAATGCTCATCATTAAAATTATTGAAAGAGTTATTGAAATTAATTAAAGCAAAATTTTCGGGAATTAAACCATCACTATCTACAGCCAAAGACTTCAACTATTGTTCAGAAATTAAGTCAACGGATTAAAATATTGAATAACTTATGATGCACACATTTCGTTAACAAATAATTTTCTGGATAAATTATTTACGATAAATTTTATAAGTGAAGTTATTTGAAAATATCTAATTACATTATACAATATAATCAATAAAGTGTCCGATGCATTTAATTATTGTTCAAACATTACAAACCATTGCTTCATTTCAAATTACATGATAAATAACATGGACTGAAATTAAAAGAAACAATGCTAAAAACATTATAGTTTGAATTTATGTGATTCATCTCAAATTTTATAAAATTATATTGATTTGAATACATTTGAAAATTTAGTAAAAATATATTTTACATTTTAAAAAGATTATAACACATTATAAAATCCATATATGCCACATGAAAAATGTTTCTTGGTCAACCCTGCAAAAAATAATACAAATCAAAAACATGATAAAAAATACACAAATGTTAATTATAGTATTTGTAGTGGAAATTTTATTAAAAAACAAATATATATAAATTAGAAACTAGAAATTAGAAATTACAAAGTTCAAAAATACGATACGAAAATGAAAATAGATAATTATAAATTAAGTTAGACATATGAAAATAAAAAGATTATAAAATCCAAAACAAAATTGCTAATCAATTAAATTAGAAAAATGAAACATTTTAATTTAATATTTTAATTTTAAATATATTTGTACATTTAATTATTATTCTTACCATAATATTTTTTTGTATTATTATTTGAAGTTCCATTTTTTGCCATTTTATTTTTATAGTGTTTTAATCGTAACTTTATGTTTTCTATTATTTAATTATATTAAAGAAAAAATTGTAATGACTTCCCCTTCTCATCCTAACAATGAATAAATGAACCTAAGTTTGTAAATTTTATTCATGGTATTTTCATTCTCATTTTGATGATGGTTTACACAGTATGACCCAAAATGTTGAATCAAAAATACTCCCATACATACATCCATAGATTGTGGAAATATAATTTATATTTGTCTTTAAGACTAAATATTTTGAAAAATTAAGAATAAAACTACAAAAGAAAATTATAGATTTAGCATTTCTCAAAAAAATGTTAGAATAAGAGTTTGTCCAGATTTTATTAAAATAAAACATTTTTAAGATGCAAAAGAAATAAATCCATCTTCGATAGAACTAGCTTATCTCTATTAAATTCAGTTATCATACTCAAGAGATTGGAGTTTACCCACGTTTCTCCAAGATTAAATGATCTTCACTTCATCTCTAAGGATTGATCTTTGGATCAGATTTTATGTTTCCTCATTCATTAGAGCTAAAATCCTAAAGCAACATTATGAAATTAATCTAAAAATAAAAACCTTTCAACTCATTACCCATCATAGGCGTGGGTATTTCCATTTCTCAAATAGTTCTTCTAATAGGTTCGAGTTTATCCATGGGAATGATGATCCATCTAGAATTAACAAAAATTACAAGAAATATACCACTCCTCTTATAGAGTCACAAAATGGTATTATGATCTCCCCATGTAGAATTAGGAAATATTCTATGTTAAATGTTTGTTATTGAATAAATGAACTATTATCTATAATAAATATATCCATGCCTTTTAGTACATCGATTCCTCTTCATTCTCGCATCTGCAATTTAGATTCAGATCAACCTATTCCCATTTTAGTTTTATGGATCCTTCTTATCCCTTTGGATTGTATGATTTTTCATCTAATCCGGAAGTTCCACATGTATCTGCACCCATTAATCAATCTCATACCTATTTATCTAACTATTTATCTATCTCCTTTTCTTACTCATCTTCTTCCTTACTAAACATTCATATTGAATCATCTTTGGATCCTTTGTCATCATTTTCTTCCTTATAAATTAAATATCCTCTCTCCCTTGTGTAACATCTAACATCAATCAACTTTGGATGTTCCAATCAGTATGAAAACATTAAACATCTTACTCTCTCCCAAGTTCCTTTTCCTAATGTTTGCTGATAATATTAATAAAAATAATGTAAGAAGATTACCATTGGTTTTTAAATTTAGGCATCATGATTGAGATAATCGTAATTTTAAAGAGAACATGACATATGTTTTATTTCCTATTCTTAGTGATAATAACTTCTTTACTTATGATAAAGATCTCTAGAAGATTACCTCCGTAGAAACTATTAATTATCACCCTAATCAACCCCTTCCCCCCACACCTTTTTGAGAAAAGTTGTCCTTCATACCTTATTAATTCCACTAATATTTATAATGTTTGTGAAAAACAACTTGGAGGTTAGTAGGAATGGATTTTACCATCCACTTCCTTCCACGTCTCTTAACAAATATATATTATGGTTAGGATTTTCATATAACCAAGATAAGATTAACCCTTATTCTAATGGCTTGATTCATGATTGGGAGTCTAAATTAACTTAGTTAACTTTTCACATTTTCCCATTGACCACCACTCTTTCAACATTTTTAAAAAGGTCTTTAGTTTTGTATTTGCAATTAATTGTGTCATAAGAGAATATTCTTTTGTTTTCAATTGAAATTTATCTTAAAGGTATAATAGTTAAAATAGTTGAAGAATGAAGACAAGATATTCAGTTATGATATGAAAAATAAAACCCCCTACTCCTAATATTTCTAAAACTAAAATGGAATGATTTCAAAAATATCATCTGCAATGAGAACATTGTCATCATTAAAGATGATTAAAAGATGTTAAGTTGATTTCAATACCAAAGAGAAATGATACTTATTTGGGTTTACTATGTGTAAGTACTTTTATACTAGAACAATTGTAAAGTATATAGGATTAATATTCTAGTTTAGTCATCAAATTGTATAAATTATACCTTTGTATCTACAAAGACTACTATTAGATCTAGACACTATCGTTAATGATAGTGCTTGATTAGATGTAGGTGTCCAAGATGAACTAATAAATGGAGTTAGATGTGATCAATTTTGTTTTTCTTTGTTTTTTGATGATTTTATACTGATGTATTTAGATTTATGTGTGGGAAAGTATTTTCACAAGGGTGAAATATACTAAATGATGATGTATGTAGTGATCTAGCTTGTAACTTAAAAACTATCACTCATAGGCTAGTCTTTGAATGCTTCAAACCTATAATGTTATTTTTCCCATGTTTGATATAAAAATAGGGATGAATAACATATAATAGGTTGATTATGCAGTTGATTAATCTATCTTTAGTAGGTGTTTTCTTTATATTTTTTAAATGAGGAATGAGAAGGTTTAGACTTATATTTATACCACACTTTTTAAAATAAAATCATGGTAGGGTATAAAAAGACAAATAGGCCAACCCATAAGCTTCAAAACATTTGAAATTTGGATGAATTCTAACAACTAGACACTAGATAATCGATCTAGACACTACCATTCGTAGTAGTGTCCCTGTATGGTTGGTAGAGTCTAGAAGGTTAAAAAGTAGGTATAGATATAAAATTGATAGTGAAGGATCATGTTTTAAGTTTTTTGTGAAGTAAAAGAGACCTTGGTATTAAAAATTATATGGACTAGATAAATAAGTAAACATTCAGGCATATTGAGATGCTAAATGTGAGGCTTTCCATAATAGGGAAATCTAAAAGTGAAGGGTAAAGCACTAATTGATATTTGTCAAATATAAAATTCTTAGATTCTATAAATATTTAGATTTAGTATCTACATATAGTGATTTTCATTCTAAATTATTTTATTTTAAATTGTGTAGATGTTTTATTCTCACCGAAATATTATCCAAGATAAATGTAAAAAATTAAGAAGACTCCCTATTGATCTTGGTTCATTATTAAGTTATATTACACCTTAGATAAATAGTAAATTTTTAATTAATAATCTTTGGTTACATTAAATTATATACACATACCACACCATAGTATTTATCCCTTATTCTAAGAGGAACTCTACAAATCTTAAGATGAGAATGATAGAGTTTTCATAATATTTTCAAAGAAAATAAAAAGGAAAAATAAACTGAGTACAAACCAATAAAAATATATTTCTTCAACTATTATATGATGAAAGGTATGAACATAAGGCATAGTACTAATTATCCAAAGCCTTATAAGGTTTGTAATGAAATAGATACATTCAAATGGTGAAAATAGTGTTTTTATAACCAACACACCCACATTCATTCTTAAATAGCATCCCACATTTGTATGAATAAAACATAGAAAACATTCAAAAACTTATTAAAATAAATTTATGCAATCCTTTCTAGAATGGTCCAATGATCCTTTCAATTTAAAATTTTATTTCAATGTAAATACACAATTATCTTACAAATAATTTGGAGTTGGACATATGTAGGAATGTTAGTTTTTAAAATTTATCTATAAGAGCTTCTATCAAGGTTTTATGTATTTCATCATACCTTTGAACTATAACATAAAATATATAATATAAATACGAAATTTAAAGTTAAATTTTACTAGTGGTAGGCATATTGATCATTCAAAAATACATTTCAACATAATGAAAAGGTTGAAACATTATGAAAAACATCACAAAAAGTATAAGGTGATAGTATTCTTCATATAAAACTAAACTGTCAATATATTTTTTGATAACTAGATTATGATTGAATGCATCCTATAAAAGAAACATTAATTATGAGGATTGTATTTTGAGAAATTGATCAATTTCTAATGTTTTTGACAACTAGATGATGTGGTGATGATGATTCTATGTTGGTATAGTGAGGTTGAAATAAAATTGTCAAAGGAGGCTACCATATACATCAATGCAAAAATAATGGTGAGGGAAATAGGGATTCCGACCCGAGGCTAATCATGCCATGAAAAACTAAGATCTTTATGATTCAATCAGACTTAAGAGAAAAATATGAAAAGAGGATCCAATGTAATCACCATTTATTCAGTAAAATATGTCATATCATGAGTGATATCCTACTACATTTCATGTAGATTATAGAATACCAACAAAATTTCACTTTAGGAAATAAAAAGGGTAATCAAAATTGCATATCACATGATATAGTTACATGAGAATTTCAAGCATCCATATTTCCTAGTGTTTGAGATAGTTTTTAACATATAAAATATGGCTTCAAGTGTATCAAATAATTTCCAATACTATTTCCTATTATTATTACATTGCTTCACTCAATAGAAGTCTCTAAATAGTCATGTCACATCTAAAAGATATTTTTTGCCTTTGACCACTTGAAAAATATGGTCTAGACTAGGATAGAGAAGTAGTATGCATATGGAAGTACATGATTCATTGCTATATGTTCCTGATGAATATTTTAGTTTCACTTCCCATTCAAAGTTGTCAGTTAGCATACACACAGTGGTGAGACCTTATCCTTCACCTTCACTAGTTTATTCATCCCTTTCACCCCATCCATCTCCCCATTCCCCATCTCATCCATAGTAGGAGGACATATTTTATATATAAATTTGTATTTATATATTTAATGAAGAAAAAGGAAGATTTTTCCGAGTGATAAGTGTGTAGTAGATGTTTGAGATCTTATTTTAATTGTATTAGAGATCAAACAAAGAAATAAAGTAAATCCAAGGTCACACAAACCTCTGTTCTATAACATAAACCATGTTATTCTTAAAACCCCTATTCCTATTCATTTATTTGTCAATTAAACTTGTTCATGGTCTCAATTTTATTATTTTAAAAGTTTCATAGATTACATAAGAGGCTCATCCAATCAATTATTTGAAGTAATATATTTTATCTTCTATGAACTATCATTAGATAGCTATCAGGTTCAATAAACTTAGTAAAACCCTAGGTGTAGGGTTTAGGTCACAAAAAGAGTCATAAAATAATTTTTAACACTTGAAATTTTTGAAATTTTTGTGAAAATATTTTTATTGGAGTTTAGAAAAATATTCTAGTGGTTTTAGGTTGGTAGAAAGTGTACATAATTCTTACTAGCTATATGGGTACCCTTTAAACTCATAATTTTATGTTTCCTACACTACAAAGTAACGAATTGGTATAAAGTATCAAATTTAAATCTTTCAAAGGTTAAATAAAGGTTGGTAATCCTTGAAATGTATGTACAATCCTATTATAAGTGTCAATTATGTATACAAGTTATTATTTTGAGATTTGACCTACCAAAGCACTATTCATATCTCTAGTTCTAAATAGGGTATTAGAGAATTGAGCAAACTATCTTGTAATATCCAATACATAAGTTGGTCTTATAATTATAAATAGGTTATTTATGATACTTAAGACCTTTCTAAATCCATTAGTATTACATTAATTCAATCTTATGCCAATAAAATCCATGGTATATGACTATCATAAAGGCCCATTTGAAACAAAAGTGTTAAGTTGAGCAAGTAGGTGAGTTAAGATTTGAAAATAATACCAATAGGTGTATCATCTTGGGTATAAGAGAACAATATTATTCATAGTAAAAAATTCCATGGTTGTTTTAGTAAGTCAAAAATGGTAGCAAGGGATACAATAAGAGGAGGAACAAAGAGATATGTGACCAATATAGTGTTACTTGAAGAGATCAAAATTTTAAACACAAAAATGGGGGAAATGGAAATATCATAAAAGAGAGGAGTGGATCTTAGAGATGATAATGATAGATGAGATGAAGGAGCTTAATAATAACCATTGGCATCAGAGCTAGAAGGACTTGAAGAAAGGATTGTGAAGGAAATAGTGGAAGCAACCTCCAAACCAAAGGTAGATCTACCTATGCATGATCTAAATTTGAATGTTGAAGATTTAATTGATTATATTGGTGACTTTAATAAATATTTTGAATATTAAAATGTTGAATAAGAAAAGAATGTGAAATTTTTGGTGGAAAATTGAAAGTACATGCCTCACTATGGTGGGATGGTGTGCAAATAGAGAGGAAAGGGAAAACAAAGGGAAAATAACCAATTGGGATAGAATGGTGTCAAATTTGAAAGGAAAATTCATGCCTAATGATTTTTAGACCAACCTATTCAAGCAACTTGAGAATATTAAACAAAAATAAATGATAGTAAAATAGTACATAAAGGAGTTTTATAGCCTAACTATAAGGGATGGTCACACAGACGAAGACTAGGAAAAGGTAGCAAGATATTTAAATGGTTTCAAAATTTTCATACAAGATGATATCACTCTTATTATACCAAAATAATTTGAAGAGGCGTATCAATATCTTAAAAGTAGAATAAAACATTTCAAAAAGGCAACCTACACATGTTAGAGGAAGAATAAAATCCTTTAGGTGTAGAAGAAAATAAGGAGGAAGGAACTAACCTCAATATCATCAAGGATAAACAATTAGCTTCCAAAGAGAAGCATCACCTTGAATAGGTAGGTTTCCTTTTATAGGAAGAAGGCCTTTCTATAGAAGTATAAGTGGATAATTTAGTGGTAGGTGTTTCAAGTGTGTAAGATATGGACATAGATCATATGATTCTTTATAACATCCATCTACCAGCCAAATAAGTTCTCATATCAGTCAAGCAGAGGAAGAATAAATTGTAATTAATCCTATCCAAGAAGATGTTCCAGAATAAGGATAATAACTATTGATGAAGATATTCTTTCTAAAATCAGCCAAGGAGTTTGAAGATCCACTTCAAAAGAAAACACTCTTTAAAACTACATACAAGGCCAAGGGTAAATGTTTCCAAGTGATCTTTGATAGTGGAATCACTAATAATTTACTATCTAAATAAATGGTAAGTTAAAATTGAGAAATGTAATCCATCCTACTCCCTGTTAGAAGTACAATCACTGAGAGGTGGGTTGACTCAGTGAGCCCAAATAATCCAACATAAAATTTTATCTTTGTAAAAACTTAATCAGTAACCACAAGCATTCATGAAGCATAGACATTATTCACATCAATGATAAAGAGAGATAATGCAAGATCAATGGCATAACACATAACATACATGGAAAACCCTCTTGGGGGAGAAAACCCACTGGAACCTATAATTGGAATATTGTTTTATAATAACAAGATCAAATTTATACCATCTAAAAATGATCAAGGAACTAAAATCCCTATTTGAGGAGACTATAGTCCCACAAGGTGCTCCCACACTTGTCTAGTTGAGTTGAAACAACAACCAAACCTTTTAGCAATTTCCACCTTGGAAGGAAGATAAAACCACCTTAGATTTTGAGATACCACAACAATAAAAATGAACACATCCACCTATGAACTAATGTCTTCAACACTTGATGATACACATTTGATTATCACTCTTCACCTTTGCTCACACTCAATCAATAAGCACATTTTTTTGCCAATGAAATTATGACCAATAGGTCATATAAATAGTCCTTAATCTATTATAATATTCAACTGAACCTCAAGGGAAATATACCCCTATTTTTCTCCATAAAACAAACATACAAGACTCAATCCAATCTCTCCTTAGTCTCTCATACATAGTCTATAAATCATCATCTTTGATTTCACTATATATAGATCAATCTTAATAATCACTACCATGGTTATCCATTAGTCATGTCTTAACCCTTAAAACATTTAATGAATGAAGACATGACTCAATAAAATCTTCATAGGTTGGCCATAGCATCTATATGTCACCCTTAAGGAAATACACATTTTGATAAGGCCTTTGTAGCTCTTATAGGTCTCATGAAGACCTATTCACTCCTTTAGAACTTCATTGAGAAAAAATAACATAGGAACACTTTAAAATACATGGGTTCAATCTTTATTCCATTTTATACATACTTAAATTATCATAGTCATCTTAGATCACATCTACATATTCTCAAACAACTAAAAAATAGACGTTATACACAATAACACCATTACCAAACATACAATCAACTTCTTAAGCATTGTTCATTCTCAATATTTATGGATCACACCTCAAAAATACTCATAGAGAATCCTCATTAAGTCTACAACACTCCTAAATATCAAAGTCATCATGAGACATTGAAACAACATCAAAACAATCTCAAACATCCTTCTCAAGTAACTTGCAAAACAAGCACAAACACAAAGTCAACTTATAGGCTCAATATCTTTGATTGTACTCACATTAAAATCTTCAAATACATATTAATATTTTTACCTTATATTTCTATACCATTTTGATTTTTACTGCATCAGTAAATCCATCCTGGATCAAAAGTTATAGCTAGTACTGCAGACACTAGTTTTTCCTTATGTTAAATTCAAATATTTGAATTAAAATGGTCACAATTGACCTTTGAACACAATGCTTAAATCTCATGTCCTCTTAGCTTAGATAAAATATGCACCATCAAACTCTTTTGATCTTTAACACATAGGCACTAATGCTCAGATGTTAAAATTAAGTCACATTGACCTCATCTCATTCAATCTTATAATGTTATCTCAATGCATCCTATTGATCTCTATGGATCAACCATGTCTTTAATGATCAACACTAACCATTCAATCAATCTTTATGAACTCCTACTTTCCATTGGATCCATATAATTTACCTTTGCTTAGTCATTAAACATCATGCACATTTTCTCATCTCATTACTTCTTTACTTCTTGAAGTAACGTGTGCCATTGATATTTCTCAAGATTTAACTCTTTAAAAAAAGACTAAGTATGCGAACACTTTAAATATTCCTGAGTATCTATTTTTTATCCTTAATAACATCTTGTACACTTCAATTCATGATCTTAAATTTGGACCAGATGATCTCCTCAAATAGGATAATCTAACCATGTGACACACTACTTCTATACCCCTCATGCATGTGAGATATAATGTGATTAAAATTCCTTCATAAAAAATTCTATCATAGAGCCAACTATGTCAAAACCTGCGTGAGATGCTAAATTTGAGCATGCTTAACTTTTGTTGTGCTTCAATTCATGATATCAAATTTGTAAAAAAAACATCTATTCTCAAAACTAAACAAACCTATATGATTAGTTTCTCTTGACACAATCACATTTGAAATATATAACATCATCAAAATGCTTACTCAGGTCTTTTTTTCCTTATACAAATTTGGCTATATATGGAAAAATACATTCAAACTCCCTGAGATCCTAACTTTCCATATGCCTATCTTTTGATGTGCTTCCTCACATGATATAAAAATTAGTGAAAATAAATTAGGAACAAAAATGAACAAACCCATAGGATCACTTTTTCCTGACACCTCCATGCATGTGAATTTTGATCTCATCAACATGCTTACTCAGTTGTTTCTAGCGATATTGTAAATTTGGCTAAGTATGGGAAACAACAAATTTTGACTTAAAAGCCAACTTTGCACCCTCATATCTTTAATTGTGCTTTGATACATGACTTGAGATTTGGTCTATAACAACTAGGGACTAATGTGATCACAACCATATGACCAACTTCCCTTGACTCATTCACATATGGTAATGGTGACATCATTAAATTCCCTAATCTAAGTTTATACCACTAGATCCAAAGTGTCTAGATGAGAACAATGATGAATTGGGTGAATTCCACTGATGTACAAGGGCATTCAAATCATTCTTGACTTTTATTAAGGCCCATTGCACATCATCAAATCACCATAATCAACCCTAATCCTTTTATCCATGTCAGTACTGAATATCAACCAACCATACATAAAGCACACTAGAACAAACACATTGCACACTTTGTCATTGTCACTTAGGCTATCAAATCACTTCATCCACTCAACAAGACACCTCCATGACAAGACCATGACATCATCATAATAGCTCTTAAACACTTCCTACAAAGTTTCTTATCTTCAAAAAGGTCATCAAATTCTATTTAATGAACAATGTAATGTATAATTTTAGATTGAGAGTTACAAATATACTGTCAGATGTGATAAAATGATCATAGTTTTCCATATCTTCTTAGGAATACCATAGAAATATGATGTATAGGCTATCCATGATGGTAAGATCAACACTTATACATTTTTGAAATATGGTTATAATAATGTTCTTACACCTATCAAACAAAGTGATGCATCTACAAAATAGGATACAAAGATATTTTTGGTTAATGGGAAAGAGTTTCTACATCATGTAAATAAAGAAGAGGTGAGATATGCTATTATTGGTAAGCCTAAGATGGTTTTCTATTCTACTAAGATTGATGAATTGACTTTAGAGATTAAAGATTTGTTAAGTGAATTCATGCATATTGTAGTACATGATCTATCAAATGAATAACCTCCTAAAAGGTGTATAAGTCATCATATAGATTTGATTCTTGGTGGTCATTTGCCTAAATTTTTTTCATATAGAATTAATCCTAAGGAAAACGATGAGATTAATAAATAACTACATGAAATTTTGTATAAAGGATTGGTGACTCAATAAGTATGGATTTTATTCTTGGTCTGTCCAAAACACAAAAAGGTTATGATTCCATTTTTTTGGTAGTAGATAGATTCTCTAAAATGGATCGTTTCATACCTTATTATAAGGTGGGAGATGGCAGCTGAGAAGGAGATGAGGAGAAGAACATACCAGAAGAGGAAGAACAGCAAGATGAAAGACAAAGACTATTCCAAACAAACACAAGCATTGGTATTGACAACAAGACCGTGGGATCCAGGTATACAAGTGAAGACTAAAGTGAGGAGGAAGCATGACATTTGAACTAAGGTTCAAATATTTTCTAGAGGGAGAGTATGATGCAGGAGCATCTACAAAAGTTTCAAATTCTAGTGTAAAAATTCAAATTTTGGTTTTCCCTCCAAATTGTGAGATTTCAAAATTTCACCTTGAAAGTAAAATGTAATTATCAAAAAGTGAAAGTAAAAAGGTGAAGAGTAATGGTTAGGCTGTTGAGAAAATTAGGGGAAAATGGTTGAAACTATTTTCAACCTTAGAATATTGTTAAAACTTAAAAACAGCATTTGTTTGCCTTAAGCCCAATTTGGGCGTAGAAGTTGGAAGAAAATCTTTGAAAAGAAAACAAAGAAGAATTCATTAAATAGAGAGGATGAGAAAATAAGGAGGATGAGAGGGCTGTAGAAGAGAAGAATAACAGAGAGGAAATGTCCTCTCATGCAAGGAAAGAGAATGGAATGAAGAAGAGAGAGGAGAATTAGTGAGGGAGGACCTCACTCAAGAAATGGTAAAGGAAAGAGAAGGAACAAGTAAGAGAATGTGTGAAGAAGCAAATAGGGCTTTGGAAGCCATGGAATATGAATTGAATCTGGTATTAAATTGTAAGTCTTCTAGTTGATCAAAAAAAAAAAATGAATGTATTTATTTCATACATGGTTTCTTATGAATTTTGGTGACAGGTCTATATATATATGAGTATGTGAATGTTTATGATGGTTTTATATAGAACAAAGAAGAAAGACTGGTTATTTGGCATGTTGAGTATAATTTTAAACTGGTATTTATGTGAACAAAGGATCTTGAGAACTTTGAATGCTATAAAAAGCCCAAACAGGCCTAAACAAGGTATTTAGGCACATAAATTACAGCCCACTGCCCAAAGAAAACCCTATGTGAAAATGGTTGCATGATGTTCATAATGGTATGGATACAGGTCTATAAGGTAATTAGAAACCTAAATGAAGAAGAAACAGGCTTAGAAATCCCTTTGATATCTCAAAACTTCAACTGTTGAAATTCAGGCCTGTAGGTGACAGTATACAGGCAAGGGTCAAACATTTGTATGTTTTTGCAAGGTAAATGCATTGAAAAGGTCTTATTGGTTATAATTATAGGAATAGGGGAATCACTTAAGGTATGGACATGTTTGTATAACATTTTGAAGTCCATTGATCATTGAAATAAATAAGAAAAATCTTGAACCCTGCTGACTGTCATACAAATACAGTCAAAAAGACACTAAGTTGTTGAGCATTAGAAGGTACAGAAGGTTGACATGACCAAGATGATTATTGGAGAAGGTGTAGGGGGTTAAAACAGACCTATATAAGTGATTAGAGACATTGAAACTGTCTAAAACACCCCCAGCAAAAATAATTAGCTCGCAGCCTGTGACTGTCATGGGAAAATTCTGAATTAGGTTCAAACCCTCAAAATGAGTTTTAAAGCTTGAAAACTCTTGAAACTTTGTAATTTGAACCTTTATGATGTTATAAAACTGTTTGAAGTGGTTTCAAGGTGCCAAAGTATGGATAATTACGGAAAAAGTCAATTGCCAAGTGGAGCCTAGGTGCATGTGAAGGGAAGAGCGTAGGCCAATAAAGGAAAAGTGGATTTCTCCAAAGAATTACCATAATAAATGATTGATTCACTTGTAAAAAGGTAATGGGTATCTGGAATGATTCTTGGTTTGCTTATAAAGTCTGTACATCACTCTGGACAAGGGGTTTTGCACTAAAGGAGTGCTAATTGGAACAGGGCCTAAAGAAGAAAGTATAATTCCGTACAAAGTAACCTCAATATATTTTTATGTATGTTATAAAAGGGATTAATGGGTATCCAAAAATAGTATTACTTTCATGATTGAGTCAACCTATAAATAGTTATGGCCAATAAATAGGGAAAATAGGGCTACAAGGAATGCTTGAACTAAATCAGGCCTATATATGAAGTTAGCTCATAGTTGATGGTTACAGAGTTGTGTAAGATTGGTTTTCATCATTTGGTATCAGAGCTTGAAGATCTTGGGAATTGGTAACTTGTTGTTGGTTATGATTTCTAATGAGTTGTTATAGGATTTGGCAAGAGGATCAGCAGGACAAAGCATTAGAAGACCCTGGGGAGAAAAGGTATGAATAATGTTGCTATTTGATTTGAGTTTATTAAAGAAAATAGGTGAAGAGGAAGGTAGTCAAGCCATTGAGGCTTAAGAAGAGAAGAATCCAAGGAAGGCTTAGTGAAGATCCAAGACGAAGCTTGGATATTTTGCCAAAAGACTAAGGTGAAATAGACTTAGATGAGGTAAAGGATGGAGTTTGAAGCTTGGAGAGCTCAAAAGTAAGAGAGAAAGTGAATGCTCAAGAATAATATCCAAATCAAGGTAAGCTTGGATTTATTATTTGTATTTGATGGAGTGTTGTATAAGAGTTGCTGCAGGATTGAGAGAAAAGGATCAAAAGACTAGGATGCAAAAGGCCTAGGTGAGATTAAGAAGATTGTCAAAAGACCAGTCAAGGAGAAAGGCTTGGGTGAGACAAGGGATAAAGAGACCAAGGTGGAAAAAACTTGGGTGAAGATCTCAGAGATGGAAGTGTTGTTGAAGGCACTACAGAGCAGCAAGGCATATGAGGGCAGCAAGAGGAAAACAAGCATCAAAGGTATGACTAATGTTGAGTTTAATAAAGAAATTGCTAGTTTGAAGAAAGAATTAGCTAAGGTTAAGGATGAATATGAGTCTTGGATGCAGATGGATAAGCAAGCATGGGTATGGCCAATAAAGAAAAGGTTGAAGTGGCCACTAGATCTCCTAAGGAAGAGGAGAAGAAGGCAAAAGAAGATTGCCATGAAGAGAGAAGCCCATAGAGGCTTGAAGAAGGTAAGAAGGTTTCCAAGTGAGCAGCAAGAGGAAGAAGTTGTGAAGAAGGTTCTCATTGAGGAGAACAAGAGAGAAGAAGAAAGAAAAGATGAAGTGCCAGGTAGAGCACTTGAGAAGATGAGAGTGTTGATGAAGAGGACACTCATGGAGACATTATGGTCTCTTGTTTTTATATCTAATGCTGTTTTTGCATGGGTAAGTGCAGGTATGAGCAGCCTTGTGAAGGTCAAGAGAAGGGCCTTGGAAAGTGAAGAGATTGGTGCAAGAGAAGACACCAAGTGCACAAGTGAATGTGCAGGAAAGAGAAGAGAGTTTGCTGCTGTTGATAAAGAAAAAGAGATGCATTGGTTAATGCATAAGAAAGGTGTTGATGATTCCATACAAGCAAGAGAAGAGATGGAAGATGAAGCTGAATTCCATGATGCCATTGAAGGCCAAGAAGAAGAAAGAGGACAGCCAAGCATAAAGGAAGAAGAAAGGATAGATAATCAAAAAGCTATGCAAGTCAAGGAACTAATGGAGCAGCCCATTAAGGAGGTAAAAATAAGTTCAAATTCAGATTTTTCAAATGCATATAAGAGTAAGACTACTACTGTACAGATGGAGATGAAGAAGATTAATAACAAGCCTTCAAATCCAGCAATAGACCATGGCTATGTGATACCAAAATGGCTTAAGGGATCAGCAAATGTAACGAAAGACACAAAGTTCAATCAAGATGATGACTCAAGCAAGAAGCAACTACAAAGCATGAAGAAAGAGGTAGAATGCAAAGTGAGCAAGACTAGCTATCAAGCAAGACAACATGAAGATGTCAGGGAGCAGAAATTGGTTGGTAAATTGAACAAGTGTCATCCTAAAGCTATGAAGAAGGTATGGATAGCTAAAGGTGAGAAAGAAAACTTCTCACAGAATAATGAGGTGGAGCATGACGATACAAATATAAAAGGTAAGTCAATTGCTTACAATGAATGGGATAATGAGTTGTTTGAAGCATTTAATGATATGTTTATGGAAAATGAGGAATGGAAAGTAGCTATGAAGACTAATATGCAGCAAGGAGAGAGTTCCAAATGGATGGATGATGAGGAAAGGGGAGAGTATGCAGCAAAGCAAACAAGATGGCTTCAAGAAAAGATTGAAGAAAGCAAGGAGAGATAAGGTAAGGGTGTTTCAATTGTATTTGATGAGTATATTGATGAAGAAGTTGATTTATGTGAAGACAAGCTAAGTAAAGAAGAGATAAGAGGTAAGGGGCAAGTAAGCCTTGTGTGTGATCAGCCCAAGTTTGATGAAGATGGTGAGATAGATGAGATCTCACTAAAGGAAGAGTTGAAGATGTTGGAGCAGCTGTTGGGTGATTCAAGAGAGATAAAGGAAGGTACAAGCCGTGGTGAAGACACCATTAGGAAGAATGGAACAAAACAAGAGCAAAGCAAAGAGGCAAAGGCAATTTTGATCAAGAAAGAAGAGCATGGAGGCAGCCAAGAGGCTTCATGGCCTAAAGATTTTGATTCTAAGGTGGCTTTGAATGTTTTGTATGCAGGTATGAAGATTGTTAAGGTGAATGACATAAATGAGTCATTGGAGAAGCTTATGGAACAAGAAGAACAAGAAGAAGATCTAGAAGATATGTATGAAGATGAAGAAGCATGGAAGTGGGAGATGGCAGCTGAGAAGGAGATGAGGAGAAGAACATCCCAGAAGAGGAAGAACAGCAAGATGAAAGACAAAGACTATTCCAAACAAACACAAGCATTGGTATTGACAACAAGACCGTGGGATCCAGGTATACAAGTGAAGACTAAAGTGAGGAGGAAGCATGACATTTGAACTAAGGTTCAAATCTTTTCTAGAGGGAGAGTATGATGCAGGAGCATCTACAAAAGTTTCAAATTCTAGTGTAAAAATTCAAATTTTGGTTTTCCCTCCAAATTGTGAGATTTCAAAATTTCACCTTGAAAGTAAAATGTAATTATCAAAAAGTGAAAGTAAAAAGGTAAAAAGTAATGGTTAGGCTGTTGAGTAAATTAGGGGGAAATGGTTGAAACTATTTTCAACCTTAGAATATTGTTAAAACTTAAAAACAGCATTTGTTTGCCTTAAGCCCAATTTGGGCGTAGAAGTTGGAAGAAAATCCTTGAAAAGAAAACAAAGAAGAATTCATTAAATAGAGAGGATGAGAAAATAAGGAGGATGAGAGGGCTGTAGAAGAGAAGAAGAACAGAGAGGAAATGTCCTCTCATGCAAGGAAAGAGAATGGAATGAAGAAGAGAGAGGAGAATTAGTGAGGGAGGACCTCACTCAAGAAATGGTAAAGGAAAGAGAAGGAGCAAGTAAGAGAATGTGTGAAGAAGAAAATAGGGCTTTGGAAGCCATGGAATATGAATTGAATCTGGTATTAAATTGTAAGTCTTCTAGTTGATCAAAAAAAAAAAAATGAATGTATTTATTTCATATATGGTTTCTTATGAATTTTGGTGACAGGCCTATATATATATGAGTATGTGAATGTTTATGATGGTTTTATATAGAACAAAGAAGAAAGACTGGTTATTTGGCATGTTGAGTATAATTTTAAACTGGTATTTATGTGAACAAAGGATCTTGAGAACTTTGAATGCTATAAAAAGCCCAAACAGGCCTAAACAAGGTATTTAGGCATCTAAATTACAGCCCACTGCCCAAAGAAAACCCTATGTGAAAATGGTTGCATGATGTTCATAATGGTATGGATACAGGTCTATAAGGTAATTAGAAACCTAAATGAAGAAGAAACAGGCTTAGAAATCCCTTTGATATCTCAAAACTTCAACTGTTGAAATTCAGGCCTGTAGGTGACAGTATACAGGCAAGGGTCAAACATTTGTATGTTTTTGCAAGGTAAATGCATTGAAAAGGTCTTATTGGTTATAAGTATAGGAATAGGGGAATCACTTAAGGTATGGACATGTTTGTATAACATTTTGAAGTCCATTGATCATTGAAATAAACGAGAAAAATCTTGAACCCTGCTGACTGTCATACAAATACAGTCAAAAAGACACTAAGTTGTTGAGCATTAGAAGGTACATAAGGTTGACATGACCAAGATGATTATTGGAGAAGGTGTAGAGGGTTAAAACAGACCTTATACAAGTGATTAGAGCCATTGAAACTGTCTAAAACACCCCCAGCAAAAATAATTAGCTCGCAGCCTGTGACTGTCATGGGAAAATTCTGAATTAGGTTCAAACCTTCAAAATGAGTTTTAAAGCTTGAAAACTCTTGAAACTTTGTAATTTGAACCTTTATGATGTTATAAAACTGTTTGAAGTGGTTTCAAGGTGCCAAAGTACGGATAATTACGGAAAAAGTCAATTGCCAAGTGGAGCCTAGGTGCATGTGAAGGGAAGAGCGTAGCCCAATAGAGGAAAAGTGGATTTCTCCAAAGAAGTACCCTAATAAATGATTGATTCACTTGTAAAAAGGTAATGGGTATCTGGAATGATGCTTGGTTTTCTTAGAAAGTCTGTACATCACTCTGGACAAGGGGTTTTGCACTAAAGGAGGGCTAATTGGAACAGGGCCTAAAGAAGAAAGTATAATTCCGTACAAAGTAACCTCAAGATAGTTTTATGTATGTTATACAAGGGCTTAATGGGTATCCAGAAATAGTATTACTTTCATGATTGAGTTAACCTATAAATAGTTATGGCTAATAAACAGGGAAAATAAGGCTACAAGGAATGCTTGAACTAAATCAGGTCTATATATGAAGTTAGCTCATAGTTGATGGTTACAGAGTTGTGTAAGATCGGTTTTCATCAGGTTGGCTATAGGTGCATATTTTGTTGTGAAGGTACACCTGTAGGTGTACATGAGACTTAAAATATATTGTTATAATATATTTATATGATCTATTAGATAATAAAAACTCATTTAAAATATTTAGATACACTAAACCATGGTATCATAGTCTAGGTTTTCAGCTTTTCTTGAGGGGTCTAGTTGGAGCTCTTTCCTATAGATTTCACTGCCTATGTTTAGCACAAAAGTGCAATTTTAGGCTTACCAAAATCCAAACTCCACTGGTCATTTTAATTTAAATATTTTTATATATATTTTAATATATTAAGGTTGAAATATTGGGTCAACAATATTAATTATGAGTTTTTGTAACCTTGCTGTACAAACATTGTAAAACTCTTAGGTTATGTATATTTTCATTTTAGGGAATATGTCCCTGAAACAGTGATTTCTTGTTAATTATACATCATTAGAACCTTATACGACTCAAGATATTTTTCATGAGAAAATAAATCATTCCTCAACCCATACAGATCTTGATAAAATATAAAGCAACTCCTAAAATGATACTTCAATTTTGCTTAGTCTCTATTCAGCCACCTGTAGGTGGACATTTTGGTGTGTCGAAGTAGGCAGTGAGTATGGGGGTCCATGTATTCAATAAAAATGCATTATATGATAATTTATATCCTCTCATGATGCTAAAATTAAATTTCAAGGTGGTTCCATGTTTAAAACAAGTTTTCACACCTGATTTTCAATGTTTGAAAACCTTTGAAGGCTCTTGTAGTGGCATGCCAATAGTGACTATATGTAAAATTTGCACATGATTGAAATAGTTCCATATTCCTAGTGTAATTTGGGAGGCTCAGTCACTTTTATATGTATAAAATATATGTATCAACTTTTCAAACTCCCTATGAATCTATGGATTTGATTTAAAATGTTGCATAATTCATCTTACTAATTATAAATGACAGTCATATAACAAACTAATTGTAAGCTAGTTATGATTGTCCCCTCATGGAGAAATTATTGGAGAATGAGATTTATAAGGGAAATGGAATGAATATCACATTGAAATAATGGAAAAGGAAATATCAAAAACTGATGAAGCCATTTTCAAATCATGAAGATTTGAAAATGATGGAAATAAGCATCTCATCCCAAATGAGAGTAGTCTATGAACTTGAGATGATTTACTCATTTGAACAACTTGATACACTAAAAAAAGAATGGGGTTCATTAAAGGGGGGATCAAACATCAACTAAGATCAATATCACCAACTAAATTATATGGATTTGTTCAAACCAAGATAAAACTTATATGGGGCACAGATTCATAAGCCTAAAAAATAGTCTACCTTCTTATGAATAGTTCATAAACCATAGAATACCATTCCTATAGAACCAAACATAAAATGGAAGATTATTTAGTATAAAATACACCCCTAAGATCACTTTTTTTGAAACCTACATTGATGACAATACTAAGTACAAACGTGAAGGCCATTTTTGATTTCAAAGCATAGTGGAAGGAGAGATAAGTGATTTTATTCATTTTTGGAGTTTCTAATAAAAATAAAAATAAAATTAAGTGTATGGAAGATCAAGGGAAATTCATAAAATTTTAAAAATTTCATGAGTTCATACAATTATATACACTTCATTAAATGCTCATTTTTTTAGGAAAACTACCCCTTTTTTAGAATAACCTACCACTTTTTAGTTAGAAATATCTAAATAAGGCATACTAAGAAACATGGCACATGACATAACCTTTGGAAACACTCACACATACCAAAGAGGTTGTAAAATTCATTCAATGCTCTATTTTAATGCTCAAAATGACTCAGATGGATATAAGGACTAAAAAACTAAGGACCATTTTTTAGAGTTTCATTATCCACGTCTATAACTTCTTGTACACTAGTATCATCAAATTAATTCATCATAGTAGGTTATTCACTAGTAAAATGACTTTCATATTTATTTTTATTAAATTAATTTCATATGAAATTGAACTTATATCATAAGTATTTTTCATCATGAATGTCATCTTCAATAATTATTTCCTCTACCTTGGTCTCATGAGACTCTCTTAGGACTGCCACTTCTTGAGGAGTGACTTGACCTTCATCCTTGATAGTACACTCCATTTCATGCTTAATATGGTCATCCTAAACTTTAGGATCATACATGGGGTCTTCTTTAAATACCTCTTTTTTAAATTTTTCACCACATTCCTCATGGATACACATCCCCTCAAAAATGGAGGCATTAGTGTCTTCTTCATGCACACACATCCCCTCAAAAATAGAGGCATCATATTTTGGGTTGTCCTTTTGTTCACCAAGGCGAGTCACTATAATTATTTATTCTTCATAGTCACTCGTGAGATCCTCTTGATCAACCATGAATTAAATTTACTCTTCTTCACTTGCTTCTCTCAAGATAGGCTCTTCCTCAACAAGGGGTGAGGTGGAAAGTTTATGGATAGGCTCATGAATTTAAGGTGAGGGAACTGGAATATGAGATGTATTGGAAGGTGATTGAGTTGTAAATTGAGATGGAGTAGAAGGTGAAAGAGTTGGAGATGGAGTGTGGGATGAATAAGAAGGCTTTTGAGTGGATTTGGGAAAGAAAAAATCACTAGTAAACTCATAGGGAAGTGAATTATTAGACTGATTAAAAGGAGAAAAACCTACATAAGGTGGAGATTCATCTTTCCAATAATATATTTGTGTAAAATCCATGGAATCATCTGATTTTATATGACAAGACTCATAGGAGTACTCTTGACATTGATAGGCATCATGATATGAATTATAGGGATCATATTAGGACTAATAGAGAGGTGTTTCTTGATAGGTTTGTTGGTAACCTTCCTCATATTTTTGTCCATCAACATGGTGTCTATATGGAGAGGGAAATAAAGGGTTATAGGACTACCATGTCTCAACAGATTGATAACCATTTTGATAGGACTATTGAGGAGTAAAAGGTGATTCATAGAAAGGCTAATAAAAAGGTTCATGATATGAGTATTAGCCATAGCTATCCATATCAAACTCATATGTCAAAAGAAACACAAAAATTGATCAAAACATTAAAATATATATACTTAGGATACTTATAACTAGAAGTTAAAATTAGGAGTCACCATTGATGTTAGCTTGCTTGCCTCCAAAAGTTGATTAGAAGAAAGACACACCAATAATCTTCCTACTCTCTTGGACCCTAAATCCCACTCAGCATGCAAAAAACTATTGTCACTTATATTTTAACTCTTTGAGAAGATGTCTCATCTCTCCTCATCCAAGTGGCATAATTTAAGCACATCTATACTTGTGGATAGCTTAACGATGAGGTGAATCTCTAGATAGGGTTAGATCCTTCGATGTACAACATTGGATCACTACTATAACTAAACTTGAAGGGGGAAGGGAGAGATAAAATTGAAATAAAACTATACTCAAGGAGGTTATACACCAAATTGATTGATGACTACTAACTAGTTGCATGTTACACATGAAACCAAGAGACTAAACAAACATACACTTCTCCAATCTAAATCTTTTCATGTTAATGTTACATTATTAGGTTATGGATTAATTTTTAATATAGGAGGAATAGATAAGAACTATTGAATGTAACTATTGAATAGAATAACTCACTCAACCTTAACACTTAATAGAACACTTTATATGCCTTACCAAAAGAAGCTTTCCAACTGTAAATAGGGGAGAGAATGAAACAACAATGCTAAGGAAATAATAAGTCATCACTAAGTGAAATTAATCATCCAAGTAATCACACCATTTATAGTTATGGAATAGGTAAAAAATAAATAGTATTATTAATTAAATGGTATGAAAATGAGTAGGGATTCACCATACTCAGATGGAGCACAAGTTACAAAGGCCAAAATGGCTAGTTCTTATATAACCTAAGAGAAAGAAGAGAAATGATAAGTCTAAAGGTCACAAAGACACTTTAAATAATGAAATAATGAGTTGATTATGCATGGTAAGAGATTTTTTAATGGACCATTCAAGTTCAGGAAGTACAAGTGTCAATATAAGGCATAAAACACATGAAAAGTGGCATTAAAATTCTTATTTGATCTCAAAACATTACCTTCATCATCCACATATATTTGAACATTAAAAAATTAGATAGGGATATGTATGGTGAATGAAATGAGAGGTAAGGATTTTATACATGCCTATCCTTTCATTTGTTATAGTCCCAATCATCTCAAATCATCTGGGAATGAGTCATCACCATCTGTAGTCTAAGAAAACTCCTCTTCCACACACCTTCCACACTTGGCTTAAATGAAAACATATATTTTCCATGAAAAATGATAAAATGGAGTTTATGTCACTTTTAAATACCTTATTTTTCCTTAGAGGCACTAGGATCACCTTAAAATTAGCTCACATGAAGTTTTCCACCCTTCTCACTAGCTTGGACACTATGCCATTTTTGACTAGCTGAGATAAAGAAACTAGTTGAGGCACTTAAGTGTTATTAAAAGGACTAAAATTTACATGGGTAGTTATTTTAATTGATAATATTCCCTTCAATGTGATTGGCATATTTTTGAACCTCTTGGAACCTATACAACAGACAAAATAGTAAAAAATACCCTAATTTGTACTCCATCTATATAGTTTCATCCAAATCAAAATAGTGGGGAGGAGATGGAAATATTAATATAAAAGTTTAAATCAATTTAATGGTCATTCCATATTTTTTTGATATCCTTCTAACCTCATATTAAAAATTGGGTCCTTATCCAAGGGTTTACAAGGGTATTGAGTGTTTTCTATTTTTAAGGTTTGTTTATGAAGATGTAACATTGAAGTTTCACAAAAAATACACTAATGTGATGTTCAAGGTCCCTATTAAACTTCATAAACTAGTTTATCCTTTATGCAAATCCTCCAAGAGGATGTGAAAACTTTAGCCTAGGCTATCAAGATCGTCCTTTGCTTTGCACAGGCTTAACGATGCCTTTGATCCCCAAAATGACTTCCTTGTTATTCCTCTACATTTCAAGAGATTTTAGATGTTTTGAAAGACCCTAAAAACATGTCTCAATATATTTAAATTATTTCCTAAGTTTGTAATTAATATTGAGATTTTCTTTGGATTCAAGGCCTCATCATGCTTAATAGGGCTACTTGCAAACCTTCCCACCTAGAACATATTATTATGTTTCATCCTCATAAAAAAAATTCCTCATGTTTTATTAAATTTTTTCCAGATTATAAAACCTTCCCTCAATGTCCAAAGATATCCTAGTCTACGTTTCTCACCCATCTCTCAAACGTGCAGGTTTTATGCACAAGGGAAGTACCCTCTATCTGAGATAAAATAAAGGGTAATATTTTTAGACCAAATAAACATTGGAAAAAATTATTTAAGTGGTAAATACCTTATCCAAAAAATTTAATCCCTTTTTCAGGTTGTTATACCCTTAGAAAGCTCAAAAACCCAAAACAAACCTATGTGGAGGGGACTGTATGCAAGGTTTGAGGAATGGACTACATATTGCCTTATTTGACCCATTTTATCTATTAAAAATCCATAAATATTATTTCATAATGTTTTTATAATTATTATTAAGCTGTTTTGATCTTGAAAATCACTTCAACCTCCCTAAATGTTTTCCTCACACTTGATTAGTCTAGGCTATGTGTAACCTTCCTAACTGTATTTATTGCTCCAAAGCTCTATCCTAGTAGGTGTCCTACATAGTTTGAACTTGATATAATTATTAAACCCTCCCAATATTCCATTTGGATCATATTTTACCTTTTTAGACCATTTGTGTCATGTTGGATCTATAAACACCTCAAGAAACCCAATTTACTTGCTCTTTACCCCTCATAGTCAGCTATAGTTGACTGTCTGGGGTCATGTAGGTGTAGGTTGCTTATTTTAGACTTGAGAAAACATATAAAACCTTATTTATTCCCTTTTTATAATTTTATACTATTTTAATTAATTTTTCTCACCTTTATTCACTTCTCACACTCAAAACACTACTTCTCTGTTTAGTATTTTTCATAGTCATCTACAGTGGCTGTAAGTACACATTTTCACTTGAGAGGACACCTATAGGTGTTTGTATGATCAAAAATAAATAAAATAAACTATATTTTTGTCCTCATGTTCAACAAGGCTCAAACCATGCTCTAGGTCGACAAGAGATAACACTTTTTCAAACCTATACCTTAGATTAGTTATAGGTGCATATTTTCTTGTGAAGGTTCACTTATAGGTGTACATGAGACTTAAAATATATTGTTATAGTATATTTATATAATAAAATAGGTCATAAAAACTCCATAAAACTATTTGTAGAGACTCAAAAATGTTATCATATTCTCTGTTTAAAACATTGGTTGAGGGGTCTAGTTGGAGCACTTTCCTCTAGATTTCACTACTTAAGTTCAGTACATAAAAGTGCAATTTTAGGCTTGCCAAAAACAAAAATCCACTAGTAATTTTCCCCTCTATGTATTTTTTATCTCTTTTCCTATATGAAGGATATAATATTGGGTCAACACGATGGATTGGTAGTTTTTGTAACCTTGCTACATAACCTTGTTAAAAGGCTGAGGTTATTTGTTTTTCCATTTTAGGGGAAAAGTCTTTGAAACAATCATTTCTTATTAATTATGCATAACTAGAACCTTATAAACACAAGATATTATTCATGAGAAACTAAAAAGGTCCTCAACCCCTATAGATTCTGATAAATAATCAAGAAACTTGAAAAATGATACATCAATTTTGCTTAGTCTCTATTCAACCACCTATAGTTGGACATTCTGGTGTGTACAGGTAGGCAGTGATTATAGGGGTGCATGTATTAAATAAATTTGACTTAAATGATAATTCATCTTCTTTAATGATAATAAAATGAAAACTTATGGTGTTTCCAAGACTAAAACAAGTTTTCACACCTCATTTTCAACACTTGAAAAAATTTGAAGCCTCGAATAATGGCATACCAATAGTGACTGTATGTAAAATTTACACATGATTGTAATAGTTTCTTATTACTAGTGAAATTTAGGGAAGCTCAGTCACTTTTATTTGTCTAAATTATATGTATCAACATTTCAAACTCTGTATGACTCCATGAACATGATTTATAATCTTGCACAATTCATCTTATTGACTATAAATGATAGTCATATAGCAAACTGATTGTATGCTAGTTATGACTACCCCGTAATGGAGATATTATTGGATAATGAGATTGAAAAGGCAAATGGAATAAATATAACATTAAAAAACATGTTAAACAACATATAAAAACCTTCTAGAGCCATTTTCAAAGCATGAATATCTGAAAATGATGGAAACATGCCTATCATCCCAAACGAGAGTAGTCTACAAACTTGAGATTATTTTCTCACCAAAACATTTTGAAACAATAAACCAATAATGATGATATATATATGGGAGATGAAACATCATATATTATCAATCTCAACAACTAGATTGTATGGATTTGTTTGAACTAAGGCAAAACCTTTACGGTGCATAAATTAACAAGTCTAATAGATAGTCTAACTTCTTAGGAATGGTGCATAAAGCAAAGACCAAAATTTATCTACAAGAAACATAAAATAGAATATAAATAAGTATAAAATACACTCCTAAGATCATTTTATTGAAACCTCTATTGGTAACTATACCAAGTAAAAACTTGAAGATTAGTTTTACTTGCCAAGCCTACTGAAAGGTGCGATAGGTGGTTCTATTCATTTTTTGGAGCTTTCTTGTTTTTTTTAATCAAATTGATCATTTATTTAGTTTTATTGAAGACCAAGGGACGCTCTTTAAATTTCCCCAACTACAATATTTTGAACTATTATGTACACCTCATTAAATACTCATTTTTTAAGAAAACTACTCTTTTTTCTGAATAACCCACCACTTTTAAGTTATAAATAGTTAAATAAAGAATAATAGGACACATGTCATGTTAAAAAACCTTTTTAAACCTTCACACTTCTCAAGGAGTCTGTACAAGTCATTTAATGCCCTATTTGACCCTCAAAATGACCAAAAAGACTAAGGACCAAGGATAATATAACAATAAAATACATCTATTAACCTATAATAGCCCTCATGGTATAATATTGGACCTCGTATAAACCTAAAAATAAAATAAAATTCCTATAGGGGTCCCAATTTGACCTACAAGGTCAAATTTAGTCAACAATAACAAAGTTGAATTCAAACTATATCAAAAACATCATGCCTTACAATGATTTAATGGGGGTGGAATAAATTAAAAATTCCATCAAGGAGTTTATCCAAATTTAATTAAAATCAACCATTTTTCAATATGTCAAAAGAACAAATCCATCTTCATGATACAACTAGGATGAGGAGGAATATTCATAAAAATGTTTTCAATATGAAAAGATAATTTATTTATTTACAAGTTAAGATTTAAAAACCTTATGGAGAAGAATTTGGTTAAATAAAATCAACACATAGGTATAACTAACCTATTAACAATCAATACACAAAAACTAAATAAAACATAAACAAACAAAATATTTTGGATCATAAAATAATCCAACAAACTCCCCCTTGATCCAAAGGGTTATATAAGAAGAAATAACTAGAGAAATGAATTTGAAGTCATCAAATAAACTCTGTTGAAACTGAAATTGGTGCATTATACCTTTTACATTGAAAAAAAATTGATGTCATTCCATAAATAACCCCACCCCTATGTGTTTTGCAAAAACTTGCTAATGAGCACTATCAAATCCTACTCATTCCTAGTGATCATCATATCATAGCGTAGTATAACATGATCAGGCATGTCCAACTACATCAAACCATATAATTTTCCACTTAATAACCCATAATATGTATGGCACATCTCCCTGATGTCCAATAAACACTTATGCCATTTTCTCAATACTAAAGCTGATATAAAACCCTCTCGACTTGTAATATCACTTATGACTGATCAGAGACCAAAAAATGTAATATCTTCTCCCTATCAAGCAAGAGGTGAGAAACAATGTATCAAGAGAAAAAAAATTATCTAATACATGTCATGAATAGCAATGAGAGAAATCCAAAACTGGAATTGAAAACAAAAAACACAATTTAAAAAGCTAATACTACAACAAATCCCAATCTTGAGCCTAGTATCTCCCATAAGATGGGTGGATTGCTAAGCACTCAAAATATGGTGTCAGGTCCATTGGGACCATAAAAAAAGCCCATATGAGATTCCTTATAATTAATGGATGAGTTATAATAACCATAATAACTAGAGTAACTAGAAGAATGATCACTATAATTATCCACATAATTTTCCTTAGTTTTCTTTTTATTTGAAAAGCGGAGTCATCAAGAAGGACAAACATCTATAAGATGTCCATTACCACCACATTCAAAACATTTTTAGTGTTTCCTATGTTAATAACATCCAAGATAAGATGAATCACTAGAAAATTGAAGGAATGAGAAGAATGTCTATAGTGATGTCTGTGTTTGGAAGACACTAGAGAGTTTTGATGTGAATATTTTGTAGATCACCGAGAATGATGTGGATAATGTCACTGTGGGTGTTTCATAAAATTATTCTAAAACTATCAATATACATAGTGATGATATTTGTTATGGGACCTATTATTTACATTTTGATCCTCTTCAATAGGCCTATTTTTCTTATTTTCAATTTATCTCTCAAGTTTAGTCAACAACTCACATATGGAGTCAAATGTGTCATCATTAAGCTTATCACTAAGTTGTAGCCTTTCAACAAAATTTATATATGTTTATTTAAGCACATTTAATGTGATGAAAATTAATATGTCATCATTAATTTTATCACCTTAAGTATAGTAATCTTATTTTAGATTTTTAATGTAGGAAATATATTTAGAGACATCTTCATTGTTCAAAATATTAAGAAATAAAGTCAATAATCTTGTATCTAGTTTGCATTTCATACAAACCTCTTAATGTTTTCTAAGATTTCCATGAACTAATTTTAACTTCCTCAATATGAATTATAACATGTTAGGTGCAAGATGATTTTGAAAGTGTGAGTGCATGCTTATCACATTTCTGATACTCAACTAACATTGCGGTCTTAGTGGTGTGATTTATTCCTCTATGATTTCCCATAAATAATTCAAAATTAGGGGTTTATCCATGTTTCTACTACATTATTTGTAATTTGTAGGTGATAGTTTTCCATTTTCTAAGATTAAAATCACCTTTTTTATCATGATGTTATCAAAAAGATAATTAAGTTGAAAGAAAAGGGAATGTTATCTAGGTTTGGCATTGACCCACAAAATAACTTCCATTACAAAGACTCCAGGAGATAAGAAAATAAATAAACCATTATTGCACCATTTTACACCCTTATATCTCCTTTATAAAATAAATTTTGAAAAAAAATTACATTAATGGGTTTTGAACCCCGTATCTCCTCTTATGCAAAGAACTAACAAAATGTATTTAACCAACTTGCATTAAATTAATATATATAATAAAAATAATTAAATCATAGATAAACTTTATTTTTAAAATGAAATATAATCAAATATATGGTAAAATATTTCATGAAAATATGTTATAATGCTAAAATGACTTTTACCAATTTTACTTTGTTGTAAAAACTATCATCTGATTTGTACCTTCCTTTTTTGGGACACACTTCAACATTTGAGAGGACAAAATTAGGTTTTTTAAAATATTAAATACTTTTCATATTTAATCATACATGAATCCATGCCTCATTCAACATTAGACAAGCTCAATGAGAACCTTGAGATGTTACAGGAGTCTTGAAAAAGAAAATTGTAGTGGAGATTGACAAAGCCAAGGAGTTTACATTGGCAACGAATAAAAAATGGCTATATAATTTTCTCTCTCTATCATATTCTCACCATTATGTAAACATAATTTTTGAATTTTTTTATTCTCCTCAAATTTCCTCTCTCTATATTTTCATTTGGGAGACTCAAGTAGCTTTTTTTTATATAATTTATTCATCTGAGAGTTAGGCAGCTAGTGTCTTGTCTGAGTAAATTATAATTTTTTAAGATAGACCCAGTCTTTTGTTTGAAAAAATGGTTGCCAAAGTAGGTAGGAAGTAACATAAGTCTATATTGAGCCCTTATTATTACAATATAGGAAACTGTGTTGCAATAGTTAGGACCAATTACTATGTAATTGCAGTAGATACAAAATATGAACTAGTTATAACATTCACACAAGGGATTACTCTAATATTTTTGAACTAGTAGATAAACCATGAAATTAATGGATATGAAATTAATATTTATTATTTTGAAAATATAATGGAATAAATTAATGAATAAACTTATTTGAGCTTCAATCTTATAGTACTATGTAATTAATACTTTGGCCATCCTTTTGTTATCAGGGTTTCCTTTGCATGATTTTCTCATTCAACTAGCTCTAATACCACTGATACAACTAGGATGAGGAGGAATAATTTATAAAAATGTATTCAATATGAAAATCTATTTTATTTTTTACAAGGTAATATTTAAAAATCTTAAAGAGAAGAAATTATTTAAATAAAACCAACTCACCGTTATAACTAACCCATCAACCAACAATAAAAAATAAATAAAAAAACATAAATAAAAAAATATTCTTGATCTTAAAATAATCCAATAGATAGATCAAAATTATCTTTATTAATCTCATTTATCATCCTCAAGATATTAGAGTTTAGTCAAATTTATGAAATATTAAAATATCTTCACTTAGATCTAGCTTCATCTCTAAAGATTGACTTTGGATCAGGGTTTATATTTCCTCATTCACTACAAAAAAGACCTAAATCAATATTATGAAATTATTCAAAAAACAAAAATCATTTTAATCACTTTCTATCATATATAAGCATATTTCTATTCATCATGCAGTTCTTCTGATAGGTTCATATTTATCCATGTGAATGTTGATCCATCTAGAATTGGAAATAGTTACAATTGATATCTCACTCCTTTTACAAAATCACAAAATTTTATTATGCTCTCCTAAATATAGGATCAATTAGTTGCATAGACATAATAGAAATATCTCCAAGATTTTTTTTGAAATGTTCTATGTTATGTTTGTTGAATAGATGAACTATTTTATAGAAGAAATATATCCATGATTTGGAATACATCGATTCATATTCCTTCTCTCATCTCTAATTCAGTTTCATACCAACATATTCCCATTGTATAGTTTATGGTGCCTTATTCTCCCTTTGGATTGTATGATTTTTTATTTGATCCAATAGTTCCACACGTTCCTGTGTCCATTAATCAATCTCATACCTATTTAACTAATTGTTTATCAACCTCTTTTACTACCTCATCTTCTTTGTTACTCAACATTCATCTTGAATCATCTTTTCATCATTTTTTATCATCATCTTCCTTATAAATTAAGTATCATATCTCCCATACATAACATATAACTCAAATAAACTTTGGATTTTTAATTAATACAAAAAAAAATTAAACATCTTGCTCTCCCAAGTTCTTTTTGTCAATGTTTTATGATGATATTAATAAAAATATTTTAAGGATACCACTATTGGTTTTTAAATTTAATAATCATGATTGAGATAATCATAATTCTATACTCAACATGCCATATATTTTGTTTCCTCTTCATAACAATGATAACTTATTTATGCATGGTAAATATCTCTCTAACATTATTTCCTTAGAAACTGTTAATTTCCCCCCTTTTCACCCCCACATTTTTTGAGACAAGTTCTACTGCATACCTTACTAGTTCCACTAGTACTTATAATGTTTCTAAAAAATAAGTTGGAGGTTAGTAGGAATGGGATTTACCATCCTCATTCATTAACCATATATTAATAAAGATGCACTATAATTAGGATTTTCATGTAACCAAGTTAAGATCAGAAATAATTCCCAAGGTTTGATTAATGATTGGGAGTCTAAATTAATGGTTAACATATCACATTTTCCAAATTGACTGCAACTCTTTAAATATTTTGAAAAATGTCTTAGGGTTTGGAGTTTCACTTAATTCCATCATAAGCAAAGATTGTTTGTTTTAAATTGAATGCGATCTTAAAGGTATACTAGTTCAAATAATTTAAGAATTAAGAAAAGAATATTCAAATGCATTAAGGAAATCAAGGACCCCAACTCCTAATATTTATAAATCTAAAATGGAATGCTTTGAAAAATCTCAAATACATTAAGAATATTTTCATCACTAATGATGATAAAGGTAATGCAATTATTATGATGGATAAGGTTGACTATGATTTTAATATTTTACACAATCTTAAAAATGATTTTAGTTATAGGAGATTATCATTAAAACTAGTCTCACAATTTTCTATAAATGTTATAAAATATGTTAATTTATCTCCCTTAGATGATAGCTTGAAGAAACATCTCATAACACAAACAAAGATCATTCCTAGGATCTATTGGGACCAAAGACTCCTAAATTAGGAATCCCATTAAGAGTTATATTGTAGAAAGAGCATATTTTCACACTTATATCTTAACCTCCTTTCTATCTACAAAGATTAAACATCACATAGGAAATACTTTTTATTTCATTAAAAAATCTTTATATTATGTCTAATTTATTAACGATAAGAAGGTCTCTAATAAGGATATTTTATTGGTTTTAAATGCTGTGTCTCTCTTCATGAAGATTCCCATTGAGGAGACTATTAAAATAGTGGGTAGACACAATAATTAGAAAAATAATTATTTAGTGGAGCTATGTTTGAAATTGATTTATGATCAAACTGAAAGTGTGGCATTAGGATTGATATGGTTCAACCATAGAATATGGTTCATCACATTCCTTCCAATCATTGTATTCTGAGAGGCAATGTATTTTTTTAAGTAAATGTCTATATGATAATTTTTAATCATTGCATTAGTTAAAATTCAATTAGTTTGAGGATTTTTGAAAGATTAGTATTATAAGGTTTCTTATGCTTAGGAATTACAACATTTGTGTGTGAATTTTTTTTGGTTGTTTTCAAAAGTTAAAGAATTAAAACTCATATCAAAGTTTTTATCAATGTAATATTAAATTTGTTTTCCAAGATTAAAATGTTTTATATAATAATTACAAACATTATAACACTTTTTTAAAATAAATCTTATGAACCATAGGATATTAAAAACTTTGGTTTGTGTTTATGATTTGGTATTTATTTGAAGATTATTTTTTTTTTCCAAATCATAATGGAGATCAATAATTGTTTTAGATATTAGTTTACATTCCTTTCACATGAGCATGTCTATATTTTTTGAGAAACATAGCCTTGTAGGTACTTGATAGAATAGTGAAATTGTATATGTATGTACTTTTACATCACTTTTTAGGGTTTACACTATATTTTTTTATTAGAATTATTTTGGTGATATCGATTATGGGTTTAAATCCTTTTGTAGCTTTTTATAGTCCTAAATTAAAATACATCTCCCAAATTTTTATTTGATAAAATTAAATGTCAATGGGTTTTAAAGATCTTGGAACTTTATAAAATGGATCAAGAGATAAAAATATTCATGATCAAATGGGACATCTCTACTAGCAGAAAAACCAACGTGCTAACCATACTAAAGACAAGGTACCAAGATTGGGAATACCTAAAAATGCACACTACCTTACTCTAACAATGCAATTACCATTAGGTTATTGTACATGAAATTTATACCATACTACCAATGCTTTCAACTGACTCATGTAATTTTTATTAGAGCCCCCCAATGTGGAGAGCCATACTAGAGGACTGAACCGCTACTCTTTTACATTTTATTATACATTGGTCCAATCTCCTTTGTCTTCCTCACCTTATAGATAAATTAGAACTATATTAACAACTAGTTTATAGGGATAGGATTTGACGTCTACTAATGTATCTTATTTTTATTTTGCCTTGAAAATATCTAAATCTAGATTCATTTCCACATGTCTCTAGTTCAAATATTTTTTTAACTATATCTAAAGTCTTCCTTGAATTTACCATCGATTTTCCCTCAATCTAGAAGGGGCTCTAAAGGTCCTTTTGCTACATAAGATATTTGGTATTATATAAATATGCTATTGAATACTTACCTTCATAATCAACCATTACTATAATATGGGCCAAAAAGGAGTCCTCCCACCAAGAACAATCTTTTTTCTTCTAAATTTATCACAATTTTTTGGTGAGATGTCCTATGTTGAAATAGTTATGGAAACAAAATAGTACTCCATCATAGTCAAAGGATTAGCACCATGAGCAGTCTCGTACTTGTGAATTTTTTTTTTTAGATATATCTTTGGAGGTGTATATTTTTGGGTGCTTTTTCAAAAACTCACCCAATGCTTTACCAATCATTTTAAGTATAGATACAGTCTAGAATTAAAGAGGAATATGGGGTAGGAAAACCTAGATGGGTTTTACATTCAGTGATTTGGTAAGAGGGTTGAAGGTTTAGGACCATGGATTGACGTGCAAGGGGTGGCGATTCAATATTCAAAATTGGTTTTGAATTTTTTGCTTTTCTTAAAAATGATGAAAAAAAATAATAAAAAATATTTTTTCACATGGGTATATTTCAACTCTACTTTCTAGGAGGGTTTGATAGTTCTTCAAGATCTATGCATGAAATTATTAAAGTTTTAGCCATTAATTCATGAATCTACAGAAAGCTCCATTGGTTGAGAAATATTCTTTTGATCTACGCATTTGCCTAGATTCCTCCTCTTCAAAATCTATAATAGGATCATAGGAAGAAGGCTTGAGGTGTTTTGGTCCATGTCTTAGTGCCTTTCTATAGGAGATAGCTTTGGCAAAGGATTTGAGGACCAGGTCCCTAGCTTTCAATGTGGCCTACATTTTCATGACATTCCAGACCCTATTTTTGGCATTCATGGGATCTATATTCCCCAAGGATTATCGATAAATGCATTAAATATGGGATTTCATATAATGTAATTATTACCATAAACATATTTAAAAGAAATAGAACATTTAATATGGCTTAGAAACCCATCTATATTGGCCATGTTTTAAAATAACAACAAACTATTATATCAGAGATAGAAAATTAAGTGCAAACTAAAGTCAAAGGCCTTTCCATATGGGCACATCCTTACAAATACAATTATAAATGCTAAAAAGGGCTAAAAAATGTCTTCACCAAAATAGAAAGGCCAATGTATGAGAATTATCCCTTATATACTTAAGATTAAATGGTGAATCCTTATCTACATGAGAGGAACCTAATGAAAGTTTGGAGACATTTCAAATTACAGGGTAGCATAAGAACAATAAGATACGAATTTAAAAAATAAATAAAAACACATCCAACAGACCTAAGAAGAATATTTTGAGAAGAGGTAATGAATTTTCAAAGTAAAAAACGTATTAGTTAGGCACAAAGTGTAACAAAAAATATACATAGTCATCCAGAAATTATTATCTATGTGAATATAACCAAGTTATAATTTGGAGAGATTTCAAAATGTAGGTCAGTATTAGATATGTTCAAGCTTGGGACTCCAAATTTTAATCTCCATAATCACAATAGTTAACTATTATTTTCAACAAATGACTTAATATGAGTTTATTACATTAAGTTTCATCATAAATGACTTTATTTCAAATAGTGTAGAAGTTTCAATGTCACACAGATATTATCCAATGTGAATATAAACATTTAGAAAGACTCCCTTTTGAGATTTATTTTCTATCACTTTTGCTACACCTTAAACAAATCTAAGAGCAAATTTGTATTTCAGTGTCATTACTTAGATTAAAATATATGCAGAGACCACACCCTATTATTTGTCCCTTTTCATAAGAGGCACTCTACACATCTTAAGAGGAGAACAATGGATTTTTCATAAGTTTTTTTAAAAAAAGAAAGAGGAGCAATCAATTAAGAGAAAACCACAAATATATATTTCTTCAACCGTTCTATGGTGATAGGGATGAATAGCAAAAATGCATAATACTAATAATTCAAAGGCTTAAGGATTTGTATGGAAATAGAGATGCTCAAATGGATAAAATAGCATTTTTGTAAATAGCACACCTACATTCATTTCTAAATAGGGGCCTATATCCCCCCACACACACCTCTTGTCAAATTTCACCACAAAAGGATCCAACACGTAACTTTGTTGTCAAATATTTAACACAATGTACACTAACAACTATCTTAAAAATAATTTGAAGTTGAATATATGTAGGGATGTCAAGTTTTCAAGAATTATTTATAATGGCTTCTATCAAGGTTTGCTAAATTTTTACATATTTAAGCACTATAAAATAAAAAATATAATTTAGGAATGAAAATGAAATTTTATGTCCCTATATAAAATCATGGGAGAAACCATCATTAGTTATGCGGGGGTTAAAACTCCTAATTTGAATAACACAAATAATCAAACCAAAGAAAACTTTGGAGAGTGACCGTCTATGCAATACGCCATCTAACTTTGAATGCCTCTCTTGATTTCCATTTATAAATATGGAACAGAACTGAATGCAATCCCACCTCAATAATCGCAACAAAGCTCATTCAGTGATCTATTATTTAATTCAAACTTTTAAGAGATATCTCTGAATTTAGCGCAACAAAGCTCAGATTAATGCTTGTTGTGCTCAACATTTTATTTATTGTGAATGTCTCGGCTCGCCATAAACTCTTTAAGTCACATCACAACAAAAGCAACCTCACTGATTGTGCTCAAGTGTAGATCGATGTCACATCCGGAATGCTGTGACACTCGTCAGCCACCGCCCGAGTGCCCCTCACTACATTCCAATAAACCTGTTTTATCAAGCCAAAACTGGGAATATGGAAAAGTCTCTCATAAGACCATTAATAACAATGCCATTCAAAGCCGTGAATCGTACTATCAGCCTAGAGACAACCAGTGATTCCTTGCCAATCTTTTTTCTATATAATTATTCATAGTAATCAGCACCAATAATACCTGCTGTGTTCCAGGTTTTTTTGCGCCCACCATTTCGATTTCATTCATTTGTAAATTTTAATAACTGTAATTTAGATTTCGCATTGCATTAGAATAAATAACACTGCAGCCATGAATTTGCATGTCAGGTTTTGCTTCAAATGAGAGTTCTTATATCTCACATGGCAATATCTCAAGGCGCATCATGTTACACGTACAAAAAGTTATTGAAATTATCTAAAGCAAAATTTTCGGGAATTAAACCATCAATATCTAGAGTCACAATTTTATAGCCTTCGACTATTGTTGAAAAATTAAGACAGCGGATTAAAGAATTGAATAACTTATGATGCACACATTTCGTTGCCGAATAATTTTCTGTATAAATTCCTTACCAAAAAAATTTTAAGAAAAAATATTTGGAAATATTTAATTATATTATAAAACATAATCAATTAACTGTATCCGATGCATCTGTTAAAAAATAATAGCATATGAAAACATAAAAATAGAACACACAGATTATAACACATTCAGATTGCTACAACAATTAGGGAACAAGATTTTTAATAATCTTTTTGATCTTCTGATCTTCTTGATCTTTTTCTTGATCTTGTTCTTCTGATCTTATGATCTACTGATCTTTTTCTTGGTCTTGTTCAATTACAATACTGCCCCATGGGTCTATTAAATAGATTTTAAAAACTAACAATAATTAGAAAAAACAAACCAAAGACCAATTTTAGTCTTTACATGCAAACTGCAACTCTAACAGTTTAACTAACTGTTTGTTAACTAACTGATAGTTAACTGCTGCATGCATGAGGAGTGGAGAAATTAACTCCAGTCTCCAACACTCCCCCTTAATTTCTACAACAAACTATTTCATCATTTACAATGCCTAAATTACTCTGTGGATTACACTCCCTTGTGAAATACATCGCCTTATATGTGGATTACACCACCTTGTCTTCATACAAAACAAATACAATTTCTCAATGAGCATTCACTCAGTGTTTAAGACTAAGGAGTAGCCTGTCGAAAGGCTATCAATAGACATGCTTATGTCCAACACTGCAAGCTTCCTGCTTGCTTACCTTTCTTTCACCTGATGCTTAATTGTTCAGGTTTCCTCCCAGGACTCTGCTGGGTTCATTCCACGTTTGTCTAGATTTGCCAAAGATCGGCCTGATCTTCAGACACTTTGACAGTTTCACTCGTTATTCAACACACACACTTTCATAGCTTCACTCTTTGTTCAACACACACACGTTCACAGCTTCGCTCGCTGTTCAACACACACACTTTCACAACTTCACTCATTGTTCAACACACATACATTCATAGCTTCACTCGCTGTGTAACACAAACTCTGCGGAGCTCTTACCAAATCTGGATCTCTTACCAGCTCTCACACGCGCCTCTTGCACTACCTTCTTTCTTCAACTTTTTTTTTCTTCTCTTGCTGGCTGTGGGTACTTCGGATCAAGATGCCATGATACGCCATGAAGCTCTTCGTGCCCCAATAACATTTTTGTAGCCAACTGAAAGCAAGTTCCTTTCCTCTACAGTCAGCTCAACATCTAACTTGGCAACATTCTTCATTGACTCCACCATTTCATCATATCGTTCGGCCATGTCCACTTCTGGGTACTTTGATTCATACATCCTGCACTCTAAATTCAGCGTTGCAGCCATAGCTAAAAATAAAAATAAATACGTAGATTGTTGCAAGGTCTCACAAAAACCCATAAATCGTGAAAACATTAATATCAACACAAAAGTTTAACACGAGGTCTACTTTGAAACTTGTGAAAAAATATAACAACATTTGGTGGCCGCTGCATAAACACGCGTTGCTGCTGCGTTCTACCTTCACGACTTCATGTGATCTTCTAACCTTCTACCAGCTGCACATTGACTGTTGATGCATCGACCAGGCCCTTCCTTGCTTGCGTTGACTGCTCCTTCCTTGCTGCCAAGGTCTGCGCTTTCAAACTACATCTTCCTGATTGCACTTCACTCCTTCAGCTCTACTAGCTTTTCTTCTGCTTCGCTCCAAACTGATGGCACTTCTCCTATCATGTCTTCCCTTGGCTCTGATACCAATAGTTAAAAAATAATAACATATGAAAACATAAAAATAGAACACACACAGATTATAACACATTCAGATTGCTACAGCAATCAGGGAACAAGATTTTTAATAATCTTCTTGATCTTCTGATCTTCTTATTTTTTTCTTGATCTTGTTCAATTACAATACTGACCCATGGGTCTATTAAATAGATTTGAAAAACTAACAATAATTATAAAAAAAAAACCAAAGACTAATTTTAGTCTTTACATGCAAACTGTAACTCTAACAGTTTAACTAATTGTTTGTTAACTAACTGATAGTTAACTACTGCATGCATGAGGAGTGGAGAAATTAACTCCAGTCTCTAACAGCATCCAGATATTATTCAAACATTATAAAATCATTTTTAATTTCAAATTATATGATAAGGAATATGGACAGAAATCAAAATAAATAATTGTAAAAACATTATAATCTCAATTCATATGATTGGTCTCAAATTTTCATCTCGATTCATCTGAATGGTCTCAAATTGTTTGAAGTATTATTAACTTGAAATTTCTATGAAATTTAGTAAACATATATTTTACATATATAAAAGACTAACATATTCTAAAATCTATATATGCCATGACAAAAAATACTTCTTGGTCAACCTTGAAAAAAATAATACAAATAAAAACAAGTTAAAAAATAGACAATTGTTAAATATAATAATCATAGTGGAAATAAAATTAAAATTAAAAATTATTTTGGAAAGTAATATATAAAAATTATTAATTCAAACTAGACATTACAATGTTCCAAAACAATATGCAAAAATGAAAATAGATAATTCTAAATTAATCTACATATATGAAAATTAAAGGATTCTAAAAAAAATAAAAATAAAATGGTAATCAACTAAATTAGAAAAATGAAACATTTTAGTTTAATTTTTTAATTTTAATTAAATTTCCATATTTTATTATTATTCTTACCCTAATATTTTTTTTTGTATTATTTGAATTTTTAATTTTATTATTTTATCTTTATGGTATTTTACTCATAAATTTATATTTTCTATTATTTTATTTTATTTTGATAAATACTAGTTTTTGACCAGAGCTTTAACTGAGTTGGAGGCACAATAGTGGGCCCAAGCTTTAGAAGCAAAAAAAATGCCAAATTACCAAGATATAGATAGCCAAAACCAAAGTTTAGGTAACCAAATAAAAATAGTAAAAATCTACACCACGTAAATATCCTCACAAACAAAAGAAAGCTAAACAATCTACTAACCAAAAATGAAAAGACTGAACTATCATCATAGCACACTCATTGTCCCCCTACCTACATACCACCAAATCAATGTTTTGTCACGAGAGTGCATCTACCATGGCTAGAAAGCAACGTCTCCATTGTTGACTAAGTACCTCTGTCAATAGAATGTAAAAGCATCTAACTGCAACATTTTTGCTTCAATCTTATTACCTCTTTTACCTCTTTTACCTTTCTTACCATAATCAAGTTTAGAACGAAGGCCAAGACGCTATGCTATAGATAATATATCTATGGAACAATTTCTTCTTCTTATTTTTCTTCATGTTTCACTCCAACCTCAACTACTTATTTTGGCTACAAATATTCCTCTACCTCAAGAATATCTTGAACTTGAGAAAACACACCCTCAATATTCTGACCATCCCCATCTCCCTTTTCCCTAAGAGAAGATGGTTTCTCTACACATGTTCCTAGGGTATCCTTAATAGCTTCCATATCTTCTCCATTAAGGGAAAAACCCTTATCTCCCCATGAAGAAGTCAAAGGAGAATCCATGCCAGTTGAGGATGGAACTAGAGGGTAATGCAAGCTACTCACCAAATTATGGTTTGGATAGCTAAGCTTCTGAACCCATTTCTTCAAAAAATTGAAATCTATTATTTTTATGCAATTCTGATGATAAAATACAAATTTATGCCCAACCTAATTAAAAATGAAAAAATTGTAAGGTAACCCTTCAAAATTGATAAACTGAGTCCTAAATCCATAAGAGGAAGAGATCTTAATGGAATGATGGAGCAATTTATAAAAATAAACTATAACACAAAGCCACACATATTGTGGATGTTTCTTCCAACATAGATTAGATTTTTTTAAAAAAACCAATTTTGTTTATCAATATTTGAAATAGCCCAGAATCCTGAAATGCAAAGGAATATTGTAGAGCCTAACCCAAATCAAAGAAGTCAAAATAACCACTACATCTGAATAAAAAAAGAAAGTCCAAGGGCACAAAAATAACCTCAACTTCCCAACAAACCAAGGGCCATTATTCCAAATAAATTATCTCTCTTCCTCAAAATGAAAGATAAACCTGAAAAAACCATTTGAAAGCATTGAAAGAGAAATTTATAATAGAAAAGGCTAGGTAGATTTAATCTAGCATAAAGCTCCTCCTAAAGAGGTCATTTACAGATACATCTAACAATGAGGGTTTTATACCCAGTTTCCTTACCAATGGCTAATAAATCTTCATTTGAGACCTCAAGAACATGTGGATCATTAGAAAAGAATAGAATAATATACCCAAATAAATATAGATCCACCTATTTATTCTTCTAAACTCTTTTCTACACACTTCATTTACCACCGATCAAATCTTCAGCCTCAACCATAGAGGGCTATGAAGTGGGTGTCTAGTCTCTCAAAACTAGCTAGCTATTAAGGTTAGGATGATCCTAAAGAATGGAGTCTTTACAAAAACCTACATAGGTAGGAATAGGTTTGACCTCTTAAATTAAACATAAACCAAAGATCATGAAAAAATCTTACTTGGTTTTGTTGTATCTTTGGCTCACCTCAGACCTAAAGAATCACTCTCAAAAGGTTTTACCTTGCCATTACCTATCTGGGTATGCCTCTTAAGAGATACTTTTACCACTCTATAGGAACCTAGTGGGACTAAACCATGTCCTTATAATGTCTTTTTGAAACTACCCTTGCCTACAAAGCTTTTATCATCATAGTAGCTTAGCTTGAACCCTACTCCATCATCATCACTAAGAGAGCCAATGTCATCACCCAAATTCATTCAATCATCAACCATTCCTTTTTATATATTTATTAATCAATACTTTCAAAAATAAATATGTGTGTGGGTGTTTTTGTGTGTACACACACACACACATTTATGTGTATGTGTGTTTATTATATTATTTAATTATACTAAATAAAAATATTATAATGACTTCTTCCTCGTATCCCAATAATGAATAAATAGACCTAAGTTTTTAAACGTTAATCAAATTATTTTCATTCTCATCTAGATGATGGTTCATAAAGTGTGACCCAAAATATTTATCTAAAATCACTCATATAATGGTATACATAAACACTCACTAAACTTTAAATGGAATCTGTAAATACTATTTATATTATCTCCCTTCATAGGAGGTTATTTTGTTTTAAGGCTAAGCATTTTCAGTAGTTGAGAATAAAACTAGAAAATAAGATTACAAATTTAGCATTTATCAAAATACATTAGGATTCTAAATTTTATTAAATTCAACCATTTTTTAAGATGATAAAGGAATTATTTCATCTTTTATAGAGCCAACTTATCTTCATTAATGTTAGTTATCATCCTCAAGAGATTGAATTTTAACCACTTTTATGCAATATTAAAGGATCTTCACTTAGATCTAGCTTAATCTCTAAGTATTGATCTTTGGATCAGGATTTATATTTCCTCATTCACTAGAGGAGAAGGCCTAAAGAAACATTATGAAATTATTTAAAAAATAAAAACCCTTTGACTTGTGAGCTGTCATAGATATGGGTATTTCTATTCACTAGGTAGTTTTTCCAAAAGGTCTGATTTTATCCATGGGAATGTTGATCTATATAGAATTAGAAACAATTACAAATGATATCTCACTCCTCTTATAGGGTCACAAAATGGTATTATGCTCTCCTAAATTTAGGATCAATTAGCTGGGTAGAGATAATAGAAATCTCCTAAATCAACATTTGGAAATGTTCTATGTTATGTTTGTTATTAAATAGATAAACTATTGTCTATAAGAAATATATATATCTATGGTTTGTAATACATTGATTCCACTTACTTCTCGCATCTCTAATTCAATTTCAAATCAACCTATTCCCATTGCAGAGTTTATGGTGCCTTATTGTACCTTTGGCTTGTATGATTTTTCAACTGATAAAATAGTTTCACATGTATTTTCATCCATTAATAAATATCATACCTATTTATCCAACTATTTATCTAGCTATTCTTCTAACTCATCTTCTTCCTTACTCAACATTCATCTTGATATTTTGTTATCATCTTCTTCCTTATAAAATAAATATCCTCCGTCGGGTAAGTGCACAAAGTTGGGGGATAAAATTTGGCCTATTCATGAACACGATATTTTTTAAATTTTAGAAATCTAAACTTTTATAGATAATTTGAGATATCTAAACTCAAAATTGGAAGATGGTGTAAGAACGTAAAATGTATAATTTAAAGTCTAGTTTCCAAAAAACTAAATTTTTAAATAAATGGTTATGTATAACTTGGTCAAACATCTAATATTTGAAGAGGAATCATTAGGATTTTCATATTACTGAGTGAATATTAAGACTAATTCTAAAGGATTGATTGATGATTGGAAGTATAAATTAGTATTTAACTTATCATGTTTTCCCATTGACCACCACTCTTTGGTTTTATATTTGCATTTGATTATATCATAAGAGATGTTTTTAATGTTTCAAATTCAAAGTGCTCTTAAAGGTATAAAAGTTAAAATAGTTGAAGAATTAAGACAAGACTATTTAGTTGTGATAAGGAAAACAAAACCCCCTACTCCTAATATTTTTAAATATAAAATGGAATGTTTTGAAAAATCTCATCTCCAATGAGAAAATTCTCACCACTAATGATGATAAAAAGATGTTTAGTTGATTCCAATACCAAATATAAATGATATTTAGCTAGGTTTAATATGTGTAGGTAGGTTTATAATAAAAACATTGTAAAGTATATAGGATCAATATTCTAGTTTGGTCATGAGATTCTAGAAAGTATAGTTTTGTAGCCCAATACACTACTATTAGATCTCGATACTATCGTTAATGCTAGTGCATGACTAGACATAGGTGTCCAAGATGAGCTAATGAATGGATTTATATATGATCAACTTTTTTTTCTCAGTTTTTTGATGCCTTTATACTAATGTATTCATATTTGTGTGTGGTAAAGTGTGTGTACAAGAGTGAAATATACTTTATGATGATGGATGTAGTGATCTGGTTTGTAACTTGACAAATTTCCCTCATAAAAACTATTTGAATGCTTCAAACCTATAATATTACTGCTTCTATATTTGATATAAAAATAGGGGTGAATAGGCTATAATAGGATGGCTATGTAATTGATTAATTTATCTTTAGTAGGTTTTTTATTTAGATTTTCTAAATGAGGAATGAGAAGGCTTAGAATTGTATTTATACCACACATTTTAAAATAAATTCATGTTAGGGTCCAAAAAGACAAATAGGGCAACCCATAGGGTTACAAACATTTGAAATTTGGATGACTTCTAACAACTAGACACTATATAAGGATCTAGACAATACTGTCAATAGTAGTGTCACTCTATGGCTGGTAGAGTCTAGAAGTCTATAAAATAGGTATGGATAAAAAATTTATAATCGAGGATCAAGTTTTAAGTTTTTTGTGAAGTACAAGAGACCTCATTCATAAAAATTATATGCATTGGATAAATAAGCATTTAGGCATAGTGAGATGGTAAATGAAAGCCTTTCAATAGTAGAGACATCTAAAATGGAAGGTTAAAGCCCTAATTGATATTTGTCAAATATAAAAGACTGAGATGCTATAAATATTTAGATTCAGTATCTACATATAATAGTTTCATTTTAACTTATTTTATTTCAAATTGTGTATAATTTTTATTCTCACCTAAATATTGTCCAAGATAAATCTATAAATTTAAGAAGACTCCCTATTGGGCTTGGTTCATTATTAATCTATATTACACCATAGATAAATAGAAAAGTTATAATTCATAATCTTTGGTGACATTAAATTATATGTGCATACCAAACCCTTGTATTTATCCTTTATTTTAAGAGGTGATCTAGCAATCTTAAGATGAGAATGCTCGAGTTTTCATAATTTTTTCAAAAAAAATAAAAAGGGAAAATCAACTAAGATCAAACTAATAAAATATATTTCTTCAGCTATTATATCATAAAAGGGATGAGTATAAACAAAAGGCACATTACCGATGATCTAAAGGCTTATAAGGTTCATAATGAAATATATACACTCAAATGGTGCAAATAATGTTTTTGTAACAAACACACCCACATTAATTCCTAAATAGGGGTGCACATTTGTATGAATAAAACTCATAAAATATTTTAAAAATTAGAAAAATAATCCCTTCTAGTATGGTCCAATTATCCTTACAATTTAAAATCTTATTTCAATGTAAACTTATAATTATAATAAAAATAATTTGAAGTTGACATATGTAGACATTTTAGTTTTTAATATTTATCTATAAGTCCTTCTATCAAGGTTTGTTATATTCTATCACACTTTTGAACTATAACATAAAAAATATAAAATAAATATGAAATTTAAAGTTAAATTTTACCAATGGTAGGTGTATTGATCATTGGAAAACACATTGAAACATAGCGAAAAAGTGGAACCATTATGAAAAACATCAAAAAAGAAGAAGGTGATTGTATTCATCGTATAAGATCCAACTCTCAATATATTTTTTAAGATAGACAACTAAACTAATATGTTCAACTATAGTATATGGTTCATAACATTCTTTCCAATCATTGTATTCTAAAAGGTAATGTATTTATTTAATGCAATGCTTATATTATGTTTCGTAACCATTGCATTGGTTAAAATTATATTTTCTTGAGGATTTTTGAAAGATGAGAAGAAAGATGAGAATTTTAAGGTTTCATACACTTAAGAGTACACAACATTTAGGTGTGAATAGTTATGGGCCATTTTTAAAAATGGAAGCATTAAACCTAGAATTAAATTTGTTCTAAATACAATATTATGTTTTTTTTCCAAGATTGAAATGTTTTATAAAAGAATTACAAACATTTCAACACTTTAAAAAAATAATTATTTATGAAACATTGGATATTATAAATTTTTTTTGAGTTGATGATTTGGTCTTTAGTTGAAAAGTAACTATTTTCAAATAACAATGGAGATGATTTTTTTTTTCAGATATTAGTTTCCATTCCTTTCATATAAGTATGAAGCCTTGTAGGTGCTTTTCATAATAGTGAAAATTTATATTCATGTGTTTTACATCACTTTTTAGGGTTTACATTATATTTTTTATTTTTATCATCATTATTTTTGTGACATCAATCATGAATTTTAGAAATTTTATAGTTTTATATTCCTAAATTCCATTACATTTCCTAATTTTTTTATTTGATAAGGTAAAATGTCAATGGATTTTTAAGATCCTATAACTTTATATAATGGATAAAGAGATAAAAAAAACATTCTTCCTCAAAGCAGATATCTCTACCAATGGAAAAAAATATTAACCTTACTAAATATTAGTAACCAAGACCATCCATACCAAATAATAGACACTACCTTCTTTTATAAACCCAATTAACATTTGGTAATCATTCATGAAATTTTTCCATGCTACCAATGCCTTCAACTCACTAATCTTTTTTTATTTTTTTCCACCTTGTTCTAATTTCCCTTGTCCTCCTCAGCTTCTAGTTGAACTAGAAGTATAATAAAAACTAGTTTACAGGGTTGAGATTTGACTTCTGATATTGTATCTTATTTTTGTTTTTGCCTAAAAATATACTATTATATAATTACTTCCACATAGGTGTTAGTTTCAAAGGTTTTTATAACTATATCTAACTTCTTCCTTGAATCTGTCATCAGGGTCCACTCAGTCTAGAAGGGGATATGAAGGTCCTTTTACTTCATAGGATATTTAGGATCATCTAAATATGATGTTGAATCCTCACCTTAAAAATTAGCCATTACTATAAGATGGGCTAGAAAGAAGTCATTTCAACAAGAAGAATCCTTTTCTATTTCAAAGTTGATATATTTTTTGGTCAAATTTATTAACTGAAACAATTTTTGTAGTGAAATAGTAGTCCTTCATAGTCAAGGGATTGGGACCATGAAAATTCTCCTACTTGAAAAACAAATTTTTAGGTATGTCTTTGGACGAGTCTATGTTTAAGAGAATCTCAGCATAAGTAGTATGGTAAAATTGCTCAGTCAATGTGTGAATTTTCATAAACATACCCATAGCTTTAGCAATCTCTTTGAGTGTTGATTCATTTGAGAATTGAAGAGGGAGATGAGGTTTCCAAACCCAAATAAGTTTTATATTTAGTGGTTTGGTAAGAGGGTAAAATTTTGGTGACTATGGTTTTAATATCAAGGGGTGGTGCTTCAAGGTCCACAACTAGTTTTGAAGTTTCTCCTTATATTCAAAACAATGAAAAATAATAATAAAAAAGATTTTTACACCTAGGTAGATTTAAAATCTACCCTCCAGGAGGGGATTCTAGTTATTCAAGATCCATACATGGAATTCTTGTAATTTTCTCTAGTAATTCACAAATCTACAAATAGATCTATTAGCTAAGAAATATTCCTCCAATTTGAGAATTTTCCTATATTCCCCCTCATTTAAGACTACAATAGGATTGAAGAAAGCAAGATCGAGGGGTTTTGGTCGAGGTCTTGTCAACACTTTTTAGGAGATGACTTTGACAGATAATTTGATGTTTAGGTCCTTGGATTCCACTATTTCCTCCATCTCCATGACATAACAAAATTTGATTTTGACATTCCTAGGATTTTTATTTCCCACTTATTATATGTAAGTGCATTTAAAATGTCATTTTATATAACATAATTATTACCATACACATATTTAATAGAAATATATAATTTAATATTGCTAAAAAAACCCATATATATTGGCCTCATTTTAAAATAACAACAAATTATTATATCTGAGATTAAAAAAATTAAGTGAAAACTAAAGTAAAATTCCTTTCCATATGGCCACATCCTTCTAGATACAAATATAAATACTAAAAGGGGCTAAAAAATGTCTTCAATAGAATAGAAAGGCCAACATATGATCACCATCACTTATATGCTTAAGATTAAATGGTGATTCTTTATTTTTGTGAGATTAACTTGATGAAAGTTTGGAGACATTTCAAATTTTAGGCTACCATAAGAATAATAAGACAGGGATTTAAAAAAATAAATAAAACACACCCTACAGACCTATGCAGAAGATTTTGAGAAGAAGTAATGAATTTTCAAAGTCAATAATGTATTGTTTAGGCACAAGTTATATTGAAAAAATCATATAGTTATAATAAAAATAAATAAAAATGGATTCTTGTATTTATGGACAAACAAAATTACTACAAAAAGGACTTAAAAATGGCTTCACTAGATTGTAAAGGCAAATGTTTTTTTCTTAATGGAGCATGCATCATGTATTTTTTTTACTATTTTAATTCTACTACTCATTAAATAGATAAATAAATAAATAAATGAACAAATTGGAGAGGATCCCCATAAAATTAAACTATGAATCCTTATCTATACTATGTTGAAAAGATAAAAATCATCTAGTCACACAAGAAATATCATTCATTATTCTAAATGAGCTTTTGTATACTATGGATAATGATGATGTGTTGCATAGGTTAGTATTGGATTATGAGAGACCGCAATTGCTGAAAGAAGCACATCAATGAGTCGTGGGAGAATTGATTGTGAGAAAAATATTAAAAATTGGTCTATGGTGGCCTACCCCATTCTAGGATGTAGATATAGTTGCAAAGAACTGTTATTTTTATCAATAAATAGCAAGGCTAAATCAAAGGGATGAAATGTCAATGAACCCCATGTTAGCAGTAGAACCATTTGTATGATGGGGAAATTATTGTTTAGGACTTATTAATACACCCAAAATATGAAATCATGCCTAATATATAATAATTATGATTAATTAGTTCACAAAATGGGTAGAAGTTATCGTGACACCAAGTTATAATTCTAATGACAAAAAAAAATTGTAAAAGAATATCATAACAAAGTTTTGATCTACAATAAAGATAGATAGTGATAAAGGAATGAAATTATTATACAATACCATCCAAACTCTAAATGAATATATTATGATATCAGACAACAAGTGCATAAAATATAATCCTTAATACGATGGAAAAGTAGATGCATACAACAAAGTCCATGATAAGATGCTTATGAGGATATGTGACGTGTAGATAAATGATTAGGAAGATAAAATTAATTGATCCTATAGGCATACAAGACTAATCATAAATTTGAAACAAGGTTCACTCCTTTCCATTTGGTCTATGGAATAGAAGTAGTTTTGCCTATAAAATACATATTTATTAGATAAGTAATCACTTTGATAATGAAAATGGGATATAAATATTTACTTCAAGAAGGGTTTCTATATATAACTCACATGGATTAAAATAAGTAATTATCGAGTTGGAAACATGAAATAATTAATTAGAGTTAAAAATCATTGCATGATCACAATCTGTGATCTAAATATTTTATCTAGAGTATATGAAATTATTATAAGATATAAGTTTTTAGCAACATCTAGGTAAAATATGAATTTTGTGGAAATGACCATACATCATCCAAAAATCATCATATAAAGGAAAAATAGTGCCAAGGGATCTTCACGGAACCGACCTCTCATGATATGTAAATGGATGCAAACTGAAGACTTATTATGAATTATATCTAAAAATATCATGTTATAAATTTATTGGGTGTTGAGTAGTGGCATGTCATTAGAATTTTTATTTAATTTACCATTTCATTTTAATTTATAATTTTATAGTATAACTATGTGTAGTGCAATTTTCATATTCCATGAAATAAAAACATAGTCTAAAAATTCAATGTCAGAAATTATGAAAGCAAAGAATCAAAACAATTGAAAATTAATATGAATAAGGCTTAATGTGGGGTCCATAAAAGATCAAGTAATTAATTATGGGAATTAAGTAGTGAAAAAAAGGGTATGGAGGATAGGCAACAAATAATTATTCACATATAAGCTAATGAGTAATCACTTTAAAGATTGCAGCTTAACTAAAGCATATCAATGTGTCAAAATTAAGCTATGTATAATAAAGGAAAGTCATTAGAAATGAAAAAATGGTG
>JARHVA010002001.1:405000-420000 GCA_037957365.1 Torreya grandis
GCTCCTCTATCTGGGGCTGCATGGAAAGAGGCAACCGAATCTTTTGTCCAAGATTCAACTTTATCCAAGAAACCTGCAAACACATCATGTGCAATAACACCTGCAACATCTGTATCTTCAGTTTCTTCATGCTGATCTGTTACCAACCAACAATCTTCTTTTACCTGCTCTTTCTTTCCATCAGACCGTGAGTAATCGTCTGTGCTTTTCAACTCCTCCATTCTTAGCTTACTTTGATCTGCCGTTGCTCTACTCCCACTCAATCAAAAAACCCTGAGAGTGCCCTGTAATCAAAACACAACCTGCTTCCTGCAACCTTAGCTCTGATACCACTTGATGGTATCGAGCTAAGAACCTACAACCAAGGCTCTGATACCACTTGTCAGGAATCTAGAACAACAAACATGCTCTGATCCCACTTGTCAGGATGCGAAACTGGAAACATACAATTGATTACCAAACTTCAAACAACTTAATATGCGGAAATAACCAGATTCACCAAGTAACTAGAATTCAGAATAACACAGCATATGAGAGACAATACACAATTTGTATTAACACTTTATACAGAAAAGAATACAATAGAGAATATGCCACATCTTTTCCACCACCTTACAGAGGATTCCCACACCTCAAGTGAACAGTAAATCTTCTTCCCAAAGCTCTCCCTCTCATCGGTCCCAACACCCAACTCAAATACAGAGTTGGTGTTCACCTCTCATGCTCCACGCATAACACAAGTGCTCCACGCACTCCACAAGCACTCCACGTGCTCCACAAGTACTCAAGGTACTTCAAGTAGATCTCCCATGAACCTGCAATAACCTGCACTTCAACAGACCATACTTATGGAAGGAACTTCCTTGCCTTCCTCTTGTTCTATCCGAGTACACACCTGTACTCTAAGTAGATCCTGCCTGATACTGCTCCCTGTTGTGTTGCTGTCTGTATGACCTTGCACACCTGCAAATCAAACAATGGTTCTATTCACCTGTGAACCTCGACCTTGCATACACATACACCTGCAAATCAACGATCTTACTTACCATGTAGATCTCCTATATAGGCCATGCAACTGTGACCAAGATCCTACACTCCTGAAGAACCCAGCTGGCTCTCCAATCCAGCACCAACACACCTGGTACTGTGGCACTAGGAGGAACGCACCATTGCTCTACCTCACACACAGAAGGAGCTTATAATTATGCTCTCTTACTCCCTAGCACACTTTTACAATACAACCATGAGTCTATTATATAGATCTCATCCAAACAATAATTAGACATCTAATTACAATAATTAGATCCGCAGCTCTCAGTCTAAAATTAGATCTCTTCATGCAAACACTTGGTTCGTTAGCTAACTGTCCGTAGATAGCTCGCAGTCGAACTACACAGGCGACCGACGCCGGTCCCTGTCCGCCTGAGGGTCGCCGACGCCGGCCGATCTCTGACCGACGCCGGTTGTCTTTCCTGCCCTTTCCTGCCGACGTCGGTTGGCCTGACCGACGCCGGTGTCTCTGGCACTCAGCAACTCTCCTGCAACCTCCTCTGTATCTGCATCAGTGAAGCTTTTAGCTCCACAATCCTAACAATTCCATAGAGTATAATGCCATTGATATGGAATAGGACAACTTACAACTAATGGAGGAAAAAACATATTTCCATGCTTAGTTGGCCAAGGCCATAAATATCATATATGACAATTCTCTAGCATTATTAGTAGAAGTTTTGGGTGACTACGAATATCTGAGGAAAATCAAACCATTGTTTTAATTTATCAACTCATAAAATATTGGGTCACTACACCAAAAACATAAATAACTCTGATTACAAGGTAAGCACTCAAAATGTAAAATAGAAGTCCTCTTCTAGATACTCAAAAAAAATGACTAGGAGTTCACACTATTATGCATTAAGCTAATCAAATTGCTTGTAGTATGCTATATTGGAAGTAGTAATTACAATATGCACTAGGAAATGTATGGATATATTTTTAAAAGTAAAAAAAGGCTAAGACAATCATGGAGGATCACATGACCATGCTAGAAAATATGGCCACTACACTCAAGGAGTCTCTTAACTCAAGAGATAATTTCATTAGAAATATGGATGCATGGTAGAATGATATGCTTCATATTAGTTTTATTTGTCTCCAAAACTACCAATACTATAGATGATATTTTTTGAATATATAGAGACCTCATCTTATACACTTGGCAAACTCATACATTGGTTTTTTCTGTCAATTCTATGCCTTTCTTGCTTTTGCAAGTCTCTCATTTGCTCTATCTTTTTTCTACTTCGCCTATATGTCTTAGTCTAAGTAGTCTTAGATTAATGACCTAGGTATTCCATCTTGACCATAATGTTTAAAATGTACTTGTCTTCCATCTCTGTAAGTTTTGAGCCTATACCTAATTTCCTATTCCATAGACACTGACATTTAGGATAGACACTAGTGTTGACATTAATGTCTTGTCTAATGTAGGTGTCCAATGCCATAAAGAAATTCAAATTTCAAATTAAATGTATCATAATGGTTGGCCTATGTACTTTAATGTGAGTTATTACTACAAAGGAACTGATATAAATACAAGATAAACCCTCATTCATTCCTCACCTATGAGTCACCTAGTAAAATATCAATGATACCAAGGCAACTTATCAAAAGCACTCTATAAAACATTCAATTTAACAAAGCTTCCTTATTTGTATATTATTCATAGGTACAACACATATATATTTTTTAAGTACTAAAGGACTATCCCAAGATCCTAATTTTCCATGTTCCAAGATAGGTCATTTTTGTACTTACATTGTACATATTATATGATTCACACACAAGCCAACATGAAAGGGAGAACTAGTGGAATCTGAGGCCCTATTCTATAGTATTTTCTATATATATATATTACCCTATAAGAGAAGAGTCTTTGGGGTTATCTCAACAGCATGTGACCACTAAACCATTTTTCCCCACGGTCAGTATGAACATTGAAAACTAGGGTTTTACCATTTCATAAGAAGCAATATTCCATGACCCAAATTTAAAAGAACTAGAGTGAATGTGAATTAAAACATATAAACATCCAATTAGTTTCATACTTTTATAGACGGTATTTTATTTAGGATTCTTACATCAAACCCAAATAGTAGCATCGATACAACTATCCTAGGATAACATTAGTATCTACAACTCTAGAAGTGATAGATTTATAATCGGATGACTACTCTAGAATCTCCTTCCAGCCTAATTTCTATATGTTCTAGATCTATAAATACATTATCATCAAAATAGGCTAAGTACATCACTTCATTGTCATTTATATATCTAGCATATTCATACTTTTCATTTTTAGATAATCTCATCATAATAAACCAAATGTATGCTTATATCAAAGTTTAACATCTAATTAGCCTATTATAGATCTGATTATCTCTCTTGTGCCATTTCATTTATATATACCCCTTTTTAATTCAAATCTAAGGTTAATAGTAAGATCACATTAAATCCACATTTTAGGTTTAAACATTTGTTGAACCTATTGAAAATTTATTGAACCTAAGTTGACATTTTATGATGTCAAGGGTGATCGTGAACAACATCTTCAAATATTTTATGTAACATGGCTTGATTATGCCTCTAATTATAAAATATTGACCAAATTATTTTCAATAATCCTGAAGGACTATGTTTTGATGTGGTTCTATAATTTACCTCTTCTTTGTAGAAGCATTCAAACCTACTATAGACTAGTTTTAAGCACATGTTTCTATTTGTATTTATGAAAAGTTTTCATACGATCAAATTTATAAAACCAAACAAGGAACCAATAAACCTATAAATGGATATGTCTTGAGATATAAGACAATACTATCCAAAATAACCAATCTTATGGAAAAAAAGAGTTGCAATATATATTCATGTAAAGTTTTCTTGATACTTTACATGAGTCCATTAATTTTAATTAAATTCAAATATTTGGATTATTTATGCCATGTAGTATGGGACTATGAAATGAAACTTATGTCACTAAATAAGCTCAAGTACATATTAAACACACCAAATACATTTAAATCTCATAAAAAAATAATAATTAAACCAAGTTATAAGGTAAAAACTCTTGAGCCTAAAAAGAAAACAACCACCACAGTTAAACATTTTCACAACCTAATTGGCTTGTCTTATCCAATGCACCAATAAGACAATTTACACATTTACATGAGTCCACATCTTCATTACTCTAATGGTTACTATATTTTCATCTTATATATATCCCTCATCTTATTAAAGCTGATATTATCAGAGTTGTTGCCAGAATCTAGATAATGTGAATGCAATGGAGATGTGATCACACGAGATGAAGCAAGTGCAGACCACATAGATGCTAAAGCAATTTGAAATTATACAAGAAGCTAAATTTCACAAGACAAAATGGAGAAAACCAAAATCTTATTAACATGAGATGGCCATAATGAAGAATACATATAGGAGAGCTAGTAAGTAACTCCTCCACAAATGGTGGTCAAAGCACCCCAAGAATAGACTCCTCCACAAAAGGTGGTCAAAGCACCTGAAGAATAGACTCCTCTAAAAATGGTGGTGACAAGGTGATAAGAATAGAGAAGTAACTCCCATACCTGGAATACCCAGTCAAAGGAGTCACTTATGACATTCTTATGGCACCTTATGACACAAATATGACACACAATATCCACATAAGCTAGCCTATCCCATGAATGTAGGAAAACTCCATGTATGCACAAATATATAATATTCCCTAATTAAATAATATGGAAAAATAAAAACCTACACTAATACCCCCCATAAGCGCAACTTAGGTGGGCAGTGTGGAAATATAAAATGGGTCCCGATAATTAGGCCTAATGAGGTACCCATGTAAAAATGTAATCTCCCATAAGATAGAGAAAAGGAGAAAACGCATAGGAAAAACATCCCCTCCAAAAGAGAGACATAAAATAAATGAGAGGCTAGTGGGCCCCCCTAAAGATGATGCTACTGTAGATGTGGACCGCACCCAAAGAAGAGCTCGTAGATGAATGAATTTGCTCTCAGTGAAAGGTTTAGTGAAGATGTCTGCAACCTACTCCGAAGACTGGAAAAAATCAAGTTAGTGACTTGACTATGAATAAGCTCCCAAATGAAATGCATGTGAATCTCTATGTGCTTGGACCACTGGTATTGAACCAGATTCCTAAAAATCTGAATGGTACTCTAGTTGTCACAATAAATGATGGTGGGATACCTGATAGGAATGCGAAACTCAAAAAGAATCCCCTGAAGCCAAATAGCCTTAGTAGTTGCATTAAGAACTCCCCTGTACTCTATCTCTATGGATGATATAGCAATAACATTCTGCTTCTTGCTAGACCAACTGATAGGACCAGAACCTAGAGAGAAACTATAACTAGAAGTGGACTTGCGAGTCTGTGAATCTTCATCCCAATCTGAATCTGTATATCCAACCAAGTCAACCTCTATGAAAAATCTGTATGAATCCCATATCTAAGTGAACCTTGTATGTAATTCAAGATCCTCTTAGCTACTTTTTAATGTAGCTCATGAGGTTCTTGCCTAAATCTGGAGACAAGTCACACTGCATATGATATATCGGGCCTGGTGTGAGTTAAGTAGATGAGACTGCCAACAAGTTGTTGATACTGAGTGGCATCAACTAATGGTTAAGAATAGTTAGCATTAAGCTTGACTCTTGATAGAAAGGGAGTCAGAGATGGATTGCAATCAGCCATGTGAAACTAAGACAATAAATCAAGAGCATACTTAGGTTGTGTAAGAGAAGTCCCTGAATCTGACTGTGAGATCTCGATGCTAAGGAAGTAGTCCAACAAACCCAAGTCTGTCATGTCAAATATATCCTGGAGAGATGTATTCACCATTGCAATAGCCGATGAAGAAGTCCCGGTGATCAAAAGGTCATCAACATATAGAACCAAAATCAAGAGCGAGTCATCCTGCCACAAAAAAGTAGACATTAGGATCAGAATGGCACCTAGTGAAACCCATTGTGAGAAGGAAGGAATCCATCTTGGCGTATAATGCCTGAGGGGCCTGTTTGAGGCCATAGATAGATTTCTTAAGTTTGCATACTAAGGAATAATCTTGAATAAATCTTGGTGACTTCTCCATGTAGATCTCTTCCTCTAGAACTCTATGAAGAAAGGCACTCTTCACATCCATCTGGTGCACATCCCAACCATGTGTTATGGTAATAACTAAGGTGAGTTAGATAGAAGTAATCTTTGCAATGGGTACAAAGGTCTCTAAGTAGTCAATTCCTGCCACCTGTGAGAAACCCTTGGCAACCAATCACGCCTTGTACTTATCAACTGACCCATCTGTTGCAAACTTGGTATAATATATCCACCTACATCAAACCATCTTCCTTCCCTTAGGAAGTGAAGTCAAATCCCAAGTGTGATTTTTTATTAAGGAAGAATATTCTTCCTCCATAGTACTATCCCACTCAGGTACCCCCGATGCCTCTCAAAAATTTTGTGGATCTGAAACTAAAGCAAAGAAGGCATGTGGATCTCTCTTAAAATCCCCCCTAGTTTGTCTATCATCTATAAGATCTCCTACCCAAGTGAGTGCACTCTCAAGTGTCTTTCTAGCCCAAAGTGGCCTAGAAGTGGGTGAGTCAGGTGTTAACTCCTCATCCTCTGACTGAATAGAGGTGGATGACTCTACATCACTATCCTTGATGTCTAAACTCGAAGAAGAAGAAGATGTCTTTGGCTCAAGAACTTGTTGTGGCTGATCTGAATCTGATGAGGAATCATCATGAAGAAGTAGATCCGATGAGAGAGAAGAAGTGCCAAGTGTTGAGTCTCTAGGACTCCCTTGAAAATGGACACTTCTCTTGATGAATAACTCATGAGTGATGGGATCTAGAAGGCGATAGCCCTTAACACCATCAGGATATCCTAAAAAGATGCAAGGCTTGGACTGACATTCCATAGATTTGCATTTCTTCTTCGATATGTAGGCCATGGCTGGGGATCCAAAAACCCTAAGGTGCTCAACATCAGGTTTCCTTTTATGCCAAGCTTCAAAGGGTGTTATCCCTTTTAAATCTTTGTGAGAAACCCTATTTTGAATGTATCAAGAATAATTGATGGCTTCGGCCCAATACTGTGGTGCTAAGGGTTTGGAGTGAATCATACAGCTACCCATCTCTTTCAAGAACCTATTTTTGCATTATCAGTTTGAGGAACCTTGATGGATTTCTCAATCTATTTCTCAACAAGAGCCCTGAAGTCTAGAAAATTTTCAAACACTTCAAACTTTTTTTTGAGAAAATATATCCAAGTGTACCTAGAGAAATCATCAATGAAAGTGAGGATGTACTTGGCCCTTGTGAAAGATGGTTTGGGAAAGGGTCCCGATACATCACTGTGGACTAACTCCAAAGGTTGTGAAGCCCTCCAAGCTTTGCCTTTGTCAAATTTTGCTTCAGGATGCTTCCCAAGGGAGCACCCCTCATAAAGTCCTTTTGAGAATTAGACACCGGGCAAGCCAATGACCATGTCATGTTTTCAAATTTGCTCAAGGTAGCGGTAGTTAAGGTGGCCAAACCGCTCATGCCATAATTTGCAAACTCCATCTGAATGAGTCAGCAATGCTATTGGAGAAGAATCAGGTGCAAAATGTGAGAAGGTGTATAACCTTTCTTGGTGATCTGCCCTACCCACTGCCACTATAGTATCACTATGCAACTCCCTGATAGCCACTGAATCTGGTGAAAAATCAACTCTCATGACCTGACTAATGTGAGTGATTTGGTACACTGATAGGAGATTTGTTAAAAGAGAAGGAACACTTAGAAAATTATTAAATGTTCCACCTTCCATTTCAAATGACCCTCTCCTTGCAATGGAAACTGATGTGTCATCACCCAAACTGATTGAAGTCATGCTACAAGGCTCTAAAGATGAAAACTCAACTAGTGAAGAGCCCATGTGGTGGGAAGCACCTAAATCAATGACCCATGATTTTATAAAAGTTTTAGTAGCTGCAGGGGCCTTTCCCTTTTCTTTCTCCTTACCCTTGCCTTTTGCCTTGGTATAATCTTGGGTAGATGAACTCTGCTTGATGGACTCAGGAACACCTATGTTGTGCTTCTCTAGAATATGAGTTAGGTGATCTATTTATTTCTTCATGCATTTGTGTTCATCATTCCCTATTACAATAGGCACACTTAACCTTATCTTTCTTAGGATTAGCATTGGAGGAGGAAGACTCAGTGTTTTTTTTGGCAGGATTGTTGTTTTCTTTCTTCTTCTCTTGGTCCTTGTTCTTTTTCTTCTTCTCCTTTGTTGAAGTCTTATCATTACCATTTCTAGCTATCAAAGCTTGGGGTTGAGTAGATTTCATTATGCCCATTTGAATTATCTTATCTTGCTCCCTATTCAAGTTGGCAATCAATGAATCCAAAGAAGGCATTTTCCATGTAGTGCCAAGGGCACTTTTTGTGGCATGGAAAGTGGAGACAAAGACTGAATAACTTGGACCTAACTTTGAGAGAATAGAAAGGATGAGTTGATCATCTTTATTATCTATCCCAAATTCTTTTAATTGCAATCTAAGAGCCTTAAATTTAGTGAAGAAGTCTTGTAGGGTGTCAAAGTTGCTAGAACTTAGACTTATGAGTTAGTTTTCAAGCTCATGTCCTTTTATCTCATCAAGCTTCCCAAATAAGAGTTCTAAGGTGTCTCATATGTCTTTGGGAGTCTTGGAGGTTTCTAAATGAAATGGAATTTTATGAGACATAGAAAAGCTCAATAATCCATAGGCTTCATCACTACGGTTGTACCACTTGACCTTTTTAGCATCAGTGTTGGGTTCTACTTCAGTACCCATGGTGATCCTATACAGCCCTTTGATTATAAGAATGATTGACATTTTAACCTTCCATTCATGATAGTTGATGTGTGTTAGGGGTTTAATTTAAAAATAATCTATTTTAAGCTGAATTTAGGTGATGTTTTGTTGATTGCAAAATGTGAAATTATGCAGAAAGGAGAATGAAAACAAAGATTTGCAAGTTGTGAAAAGTAATCACACCCCCTTGAAATGTTGAGCCCCCACCCCAAATATGAAATTGCATGCTCAAAATATGTTGGGCTTAGCTGAGAATGTGTCTTAGAAAAATCATTGCAAGACTTAAGCAAACAAGACGTCGGACCCAGCCAAAACTGTGTCCCAGGAAACCCAAATTTTTGGCATTTTATAAAATAGTGCATTTCTGAAAAATAACAAGTCCACACTATATAAAATTTAATTACAAACACTTTTACAAAAAATGGCACCCAAATCTGAGCTACCGTTTGCAAGATATTAAAGGTTCAATTTTCTCGTAAACTAGTGTTTTTGCAAAAAAAGCACTAAAACATTAAAAAATGCCTGTTTTGAGAGAGAAAGTGGTATTCCAACCACTCGTTAGATTTGGAATGGAGTGAGGAATCCAAATGAGTTTTTTTTAGGGTTAATTGGTCTCCTGCCAACCCAGGTCTCATCCTTCGTCTTCGTAAGTTGAAGATACAAGTTTTTTTAAAAAACCTCTAAATTGTTCTTTTTTTAAAATGTTTTCAACTTAATTGTTTTCAAGCATACTAAATAACACTGTGAAGTGAATAAAGGTATAAAATATTTAAAAAAATAATTAGCAATGCCCAGTTCAAGTTGCCACATGGGACGCCAAGCAAGGAAGGGGCACCATTTTTAAAAAAAAGTGTTGGCAGAATTCTCTTACCAAGAAAAAGTGTGTAGTCTGATTTGTTGGGCAAGGAAAAGTTATTGACTATAGACTTCAATGCATATCAGGTCTTGGTAGAAAAGGACCAGAATAAGGTGCCATTTTTAGAAAAAAAGTTTTGATTTTGTTGGACGCTGGGCACCGTCCAGCTGATGGCATGGCTATAGAAAGCATGTTGCTGCTGCTTGGCATGGCTGTGCAGAAGCTTGGCATCGATCTTGTTGAGTGTTACACCTGAACTGACTTTGTGGAGTGCTGCTCCTCCCTACACACAACAATGGCGCCCAGTAGCTTGCAACAAAGTCAGCCCCTCCAACGTCTAAGAAGCAGAACCAGATTGCAGAGATCTATCTTTTTCCTGTAGAGTGAGCAAAAAAAAGAATTCTACTACCTTGCTGAAGACAAAATAAATCTAAACAAAATGTCTTGTCAAATTCTAACTTAGAAGTAATTTTTTGAACAAGTTTCCGTATGGATTTGCATGAGTTTTCAAAAAACTCTACCAAAGCTCTCAAATGCAACAGAGTTAAACAAAAAAAACTACTAAGGAAGCAAAGTAAGAATTTGAGAATAACTTAATAGCATAACCAGACAGACAATTACTAGAGTGGCTCTGATACCATAACAGAGTTGTTTCTAGAATCCAAATAATGCGAATGCATTAGAGACGTGATCACATGAGATGAATTAAGTGCACACCACATAGATGCTAAAGCAATTTGAAATTATACATGAAGTGAAATTACACAAGACAAAATGGAGAAAACCAAAATATTATGAACATGAGATGGCCATAATGAAGAATACATATAGGAGATCTAGTAAGTAACTCCTCCACAAATGGTGGTCAAAGCACCCCAAGAATAGACTCCTCCAAAAAAGGTGGTGACAAGGTGCTAAGAATAGAGAAGTAACTCCCATACCTAGAATAGCTGGTCAAAGGAGTCACTTATGACATTCTTATGACACCTTATGACACAAATATGACACACAACCTCCACATAAGCTAGCCTATCCCACGAATGTAGGAAAACTCCATGTATGCACAAATATATAATATTCCATAATTAAATAATAGGGAAAAATAAAAACCTACACTAATAAATATGAGTCAAACTTTACCAAAAGCATATGATGAGAATGCTTATTATAATTATCATTAGGGACAAGGACATTCTAGAAGCAGATATTTTCCCTTAAAGCTTAAGATCCTAGATCTTATCGATGATCAGAAACTTATATTTGATGATCCTTGCAAGGAATCAAGCTCATAACCTAATGATAAACATAAAGAGAAAATATTTAATAATCCTTTGTAACACCATTCTAAGAAAGAACCAAAAGTCCAAATGGAATATAATGTACATCATCCTCCCTCACATTATGAGCACCCACTTGATGGGATTATTGGTACTTAATACAATATATACCTCTTATGGTTCATGGACCTTCTATTTCCTTTGATGATAGTGAAATTAAGTACGATGACTCTTATCTTCATTATTTATTCATTTGAGCATATATTAATAAACACCTCATATGCAGTGTTATGATTGATAATAGTGCAAGTGAAAATGTTTACACTATGACATTACTTACATACTTAGACTATAGTCATCATGATTGTCAACTATCTACCATATCAATTTGAGAATTCAATGGGACCTCCCAGAAGGTTTGTGGCAAGATTACCTTACATTTATAGGTCAGTCCCATACATATTTTTACTAATTTTATAGTTATCCCTTTCATAGGCATCTTTGATATGCTATTAGGAAGACCATAGATATATACTCTTTGAGTAGTAACTTCTATAGTGAATTGGTGTGTTAAATACTCTCATGCCAATCAAGTAATTATAGTTTTTAGAATCCCATATGATCATCTTATTGAAAAAAATAAACCTATATACCTAGATAAATATATATCAAACCTATTAAGGCTAATTCACCACAAAAGGGTAAGCAATAGACAATCCTCTTTAATAGGCGGTTAATACCTGAGAGACCATTACATCAGAGATATATAATGGATTCCATAAAATCTCCATCTTCTACTACACACCATATTTATCTATCTAGAGCACCTCCAAATCAGCATTTTAATTCTATACCAAAGAAATAAATGATAAATCAATTAAGGGTTCCAATAATGACTACACTTGTTGCTCTTATTATTGCTTCATGACCATAGAGACCAATTTTACATACATAGATCACCATTGATACCGTAGTGACATATATTACACCTATACATTCTCCTCAGTAACATAAATGATGTATTACACTAGATTAATAGTGGGGATATATCTATGACCGTTCATTGGATGGAATCATAAGATAATCTTTCCTCTTCAAATATTCTAGAAATAACAAAGAAATTAAAAAAAATAAAAAATAAATTAAAAAAAATAAAAACTCCAAAAATAGTATCATGACTTACATGTTATATTGGCTCTTTGTCATCTATATGTTAGTTCTATGTTGATGGATGGCATATTTAGTTACTTCTACATACACATATGTGTCACACTTATACTTGAGTATGATAAAAATATACATTATCTACTCCTATTTTAAAATATTGGGCCTTCCCTCTACTCGTGTCATGTAGACATTCGGGGCATATACTTCTTTGATCTTGATACGCATGGATTATATCATTCTATGATCACTTTATATTATCATGTTTTAGTTTAAATATGTACTTATGCATATATATTATCCATTATTATATCTTACACAGGGGACTTGATATGCTATACACTTGACATTTTTTCCTAACATATTTCATCCATGGGTTATTATGACATTTTTATGTTGGTTACTTATACTTTGATTTATACACTTCATTGAATATCTTGACTTTCTATTTTATTATTTATTCAACCATTTGAATATGATCCTTTGTTTGTAGCCCCTCTACTTATGTATGCTTTCTTTGACATTTGCATATGTCATGGTTTGTTGTATGAATATTTGAATATTTCATTCTTCCATTTATGGACATTTGACTATGCTATGTCCCTTCGATTAGGTAGCATTTAAACATGCCTTTTGTTTTCAGTCTCCCTGAACCATTTCCTTTTGAATTACTTTTGAGTGTTCTTGTTTCTATGTTTGTTTACTTGTTAAGCTTGTACTATTACCATTTAGACATTGCCATTATCCTTATCATGTATATCATATCCCTACATGTGATAACATTGGTTCTATTTGCTTTAATGATTACATCTACTTAGACATGTTCCTTATATATGTTATAGGTTACATTCACAAATTGTATATTTGACATATCCTTTTGAAGTGAGGTGACTACCAGCTCCTTAGTCCTATATTTCCCTCACCTCAAATGGGGGAAATTAATGGGGGCATGCCATAGAGGCATGTTTTCCACACTTGGCACAATTTTCATATTCATTGGGGGCATGCTTTGGAAGCATGTTCTCCATACTTTTTCAGTATAAGTTACTTATATTAATTTTTAGCTTTAGTGGGGACATGCCATATGGGTATGGATTCCACACATTCACAGCTCCTAGATTCAGTGGGGGGATGCTTTGGAATAATGTTATCCACATCTATTTAGTATTCAACATATTCAGATACATTGAGATAATTTTTTGAAAGCATGTTCTCCACATTGGTATTTATATTAGTTTTAATATTTCTCCATATGTAGTGGGGGCATGCTTTGGAAGCATTTTCTCCATACATAGTTTTTTGATTTGGCTAAACCACATAGTTATATGATTTAGATTCAAAATTATGGTATAATTCTATACATTATTACTATTTTTATACATATATTAAACATTATACATATCTAGGGTGAATATGCTCTGAAATTTGTGCCTAATATTAAAAATTCCAAATCAATTTCAAATTCTAAAACTCTTTTATGGTATTTTACACATCACATACATTTTGGTACTAATACCCCATAATTTTTTTGAAATTTATTGATCCAATCTATTGAAATAGTTGTTTTACTTTATGGTATGGTTAAGGAAATAAAATCAATCAAACTTTTCAAGTTTTTAGGTTAGACTTGATTGTATCATCTAGCCTCAGTAGGTTATAAGTATAATTGGGTTGCACATTTGAGCTAATCTCAATTTCCAGATGGCAACTCACTTCTTATTCAAGGTTTGAGTTATGGGATTTTTAATCTATCTCTTTGTATCCCTAGATATATGAAATTTAAAGATTTATCTATATTTTTCCTAATCTTAGTTTCATATTCTTAAAATGATACATCTTTTCCAAATCAATTTGCCAATAAAAAAAGTGGTTACATTAACACACATGGGTAATTAAAAACCTTGATCTTTCAATTTTAATTTATTTAAGTTAATTTTAATCCCAAATTATATGCACTAATTATACACTATAACATTTTCTTCATTTCAGGTTAGTCACCAGTAAATCACTCAAGTTGGGCACACATGAAAGATAAGGTGTTCATACACAACTGGGTGTGCATTCCTTTCCTTTAAACTAAAAACTTCATTATTAGATTAAAGGCTAGTAAATTAAGATGATAATTTATTATTATATAACACCTTAGTATTGTACACTTGTCAAACATAGGCCTTTATTGTTCATATTAGTCCTATTCCTTTCCAACTTCTGAAAGTCTCATATCTGCTCTATCTTTGTGAACTCTTTTTGCCCTTTCCTCTAACTATTAAAATATCTCCCCATGATCATTTGGATGCTCATTTCCATTGTATTTTATACCAATATTAGAGTAAAAACATAACACAATAACACACTGAGTTTCTATATCACTAAAAAAAAATTGTATATATTTTTCCTCTATTACACTTTGATTGCTAGATTGCTTTCAAATATCCAAATGGTTTTCAAGTTCATCTACTTAAATAGGTCTTAATTATATATTTATAAAATATAATAACTATGAATTAGTAACAAAATTAAATTCAAATCACATTAAAAAAACATCATGCCTTAAAAGCATTTTATAGGGGTAGAATCTCTTACAAATTCTAGCAAGGACTTTGTCCAAATTTTATTAAAATCAACCATTTATTAAGATGCCAAAGGAATAAATCCATCTTGAATAGATCCATATTATCTTTATTAATGTCAGTTGTCATCCTAAGGAGATCAAAGTTTAGCCACATATCTATAACATTAAAATATCTTCACCTAGTTATAGCTTCAACTCTAAGGATT
>JARHVA010002001.1:425000-450000 GCA_037957365.1 Torreya grandis
AAACTGCAGCCATGAATTTGCATGTTCGGTTTGATGGAATCGTTCTAATCTCTTGTTTAAATGAGAGTTCATTATAACTCACACGGCAAAGCCACAATGCGCATCATGTTACACGTAGAAATTAAACCAAAATTTTGGGGAATTAAACCATCACTATTTACGGCCACAATTTTAAGGACTTCAACTATTGCTGAGAAATTAAGACAACGGATAAAAAACTTGAATAACTTAGATGCACACATTTTCGTTACAAAATATTTTTCTGGATAAATTATTTATGATAAATTTTATATGAGAAGTTATTTGAAAATATTTAATTACATTATACAACATCATTTAGATATTGTTCAATCATTACAAACCAATGTTTCATTTCAAATTATATGATAAAGAACATAGACTGAAATCAAAAGAAATAATTGTAAAAACATTGTAGTCTCAATTTATGTGATTGATCTCAAATTTTATAAAATTATATCGACTTGAATTTATTTGGAAACTTAGTAAACATATATTTTACATCTTAAAAAGATTATAACACATTCTAAAATCTATATGTGCCATGGAAAAAAATTCTTCTTGATCAACCTTATAAAAAATAATACAAATTAAAAACATGATAAAAAATACACAAATGTTAAATATAGTATTTGCAGTGGAAATAAAATTAAAATTAAAAATTACAAAGTTCAAAAATACGACACGAAAATGAAAATAGATAATTCTAAATTAAACTGGAGATATGAAGATAAGAAGACTATAAAAGCCCAAAAAAAATTGCTAATCAACTAAATTAGAAAAATTAAATATTTTAATTTAATTTTTTAATTTTTATATCTCTACATTTAATTATTATTCTTACCATAATATTTATTTTTGTATTATTTGAAATTAAATTTTTGCCATTTAATTTTTATAGTATTTTAATCATAAATTTTATATTTTATATTATCTAATTATATTAAACTAAAAAATTGTAGTGACTTCGTGTTCTCATCTTGACAATGAATAAATAAACCTAATTTTGTAAATGCTAGTCATGTTATTTTCATTCTCATCATGATGATGGTTTATACAATGTGACCCAGAATGTTGATCCAAAAACTCTCCCCTGTACTTGCATCCATAGACTGTGGAAATGCAATTCATATTATCACTTTTCATAGGAATTAATTTTATATTTAAGGCTAAACATTTTGAATAGTTGAGAATAAAACTAGAAAAGTAGATTACAGATTTAGCATTTCTAAAAAAATGTTAGAAGAGGAGTTTGTCCAAATTTTATAAAGATAATATAAAAATTAAGATGTCAAAGGAATAAATCCATCTTCGATAGAACCAACTTATCTTTATTAATGTCAGTTATCATACTCAAGAGATCAGATTTTAGCCATGTTTTTGCAATATTAAATGATCTTCACTTCATGTCTAAGGATTGATCTTTAGATGAGGCTTTATGTTTCCTCATTCATTAGAGTAGAAGACCTGAAGCAACATTATGAAATTAATCTAAAAATAAAAATCCTTCGACTCACTAACCATTAAAGACATTGGTATTTCCATTTGTCAGGGAACTCTTCTGATAGGTTCATGTTTATCCATGGGAATGTTGATCCATCTAGAATTATCATCAACTACAAGCAATATACCACTCCCCTTATAGTGTCACAAATTGGTATTATGCTCTCACCAAGTAGCATTTGTAAATTCTCTATGTTAAATGTTTGTTATTGAATAGATGAACTATTATCTATAAGAAAAATATCCATGCCTTGTAGTGCATCGATTCCTCTTCCTTCTCACATCTCCAATTTAGATTCAGATGAACCTATTCCCATTGCAGAGTTATAGTGCCTTATTATCCCTTTGGATTGTATGATTTTTCATTGAATCCAATAGTTCCACATGTATCTGAATCCATTAATCAATCTCATACATATTTATCTAAATATTTATCTATCTCCTTTTCCAACTCATCCTCTTCCTTATTAAACATTCATCCTGAATCTTCTTTGGATCCTTTGTCATCATTTTCTTCCTTATAAATTAAATATCCTCTCTCTCCCTTATGTAACATCTAACATCAATCAACTTTAGATTTTGCAATTAGTATGAAAACATTAAACATCTTACTCTCTCTGAAGTTACTTTTCTTGATGTTGCTGATGACATTAATGTCAGGATCCTACTGCCCCCACTAAGGGAACACTTGATTAAATTTGTATTGGCAACTAAACACGGAATTTAACCAGAATGAATAAGTAACTAGAAATATGAAATAATAAAGGATATGAGAGACAATACTCAATTGTATTAATACTCTTCCAGAAAAGAATTACAAATGAAGAGATGGCACACTCTTCCCACCTTACAGGCTTCCCACACCAAGTGTTCAGTAATTCACCTTCAAGAGCTCACTCTCTCTCTCTTACAGTCACAACAATCAACTCAAATATAGAGTTGGTGTTCACCTCCACCAGTCAGTAACAACACTGCTAGTACACCAAGTACACAACCGTAATCCAAGTAGATCTCCCTTTCCTTGATGCCACCTGCAAATCAACAGACCTTACTTACCATGTAGATATCTCTACACCCTAAAGAACCCTTGTCCTTGCCTCACCAAGTCCTCATGATTCTTCAACCAGTACCCCAGTGGATCTCCTAGTAGAACTTGCACATCCTGCAACTCTCCCTGGTCATACACACTCAGCACCCCTTTGGAACTAGGAGGAGCTACTCTTGCTCTCTCTTCAAGCACAATGGCTTTCTAGCACACTTTTACAATACAGCCCATGAGTCTATTATATAGATCTCATGTGTACAATAATTAGACCCTAATTACAATAATTAGACACACAACTCAAGACTATAATTAGCCTTTTAACATGCAAACAACCGGTTCGTTAACAAACTATTTGTCAACTCGCAGTTCTGGAACCGCACAGGTGACTGACATCGGTCCTTGTCTGCCTAGAGGTGACTGACGTCGGTCGATCATGACTGATGTTTGTAGCTTCCTGTCTCTCCCCTGACCAATGTCGATTGGCCTAACCGACGCCGGTGTCTGTGACACTTCAGCAACTCCTCCTGTTCGCATCCTGGTGAAGCTTTTAGCTCCACAACGTAACAATTAAAAAATATAATGTAAGAAGCTTAACATTAGTTTCTAAATTTAGGTGTCATGATTGAGATAATCTTCCTTCTAAAGTTAAAATGCCATATGTTTTGTTTCCTATTCATAACCATAATAACTTGTTTACTTATGGTAAATATCTCTTGAAGATTACCTCCTTAGAAACTATATATTATCACCTTAATCCCCCCAACCCCTTTCTAAGAAAATTTCTTAGTAATTCCACTAATATTTATATGTTTTTGAATAAAAACTTTGAGGTTAGTAGGTATGGGATTTACCATCCCCTTCCTTCCATGTCTCTTAACAAAGATATATTATAATTAGGATTTTCATATAATTAAGTTAAGATTATCACTAATTCTAAATGTTTGATTGATGATTGGTAGTCTAAATTAAATTATTTAACTTATCACATTTTCCCATTGACTACCACTCTTTTACCATTTTTAAAAAGGCCTTTGGTTTTATAGTTGCACTTAATTATATCAAAAGAGAATATTTTTTGGTTTAAATTGAAAGTGCTCTTAATGATATACTAGTTTAAATAGTTAAAGAATTAAGACATGACTATTTATTTATGATAAGGTAAACAAAACCCGCTAATCCTAATATTTATAAATATAAAATAAAATTCTATGAAAAATCTCATCTCCAATGAGAATGTTGTCATCACAAAAGGCCATAAAAATAGGTTTCATTGATTCGAATACCAAATAGAAATGATACGTAGCTAGGTTTACTATGTGTAGGTAGATCTATATTAGAAACATTGTAATGTATATAGGATTAATATTCTAGTTTAGTCATCATATTTTAAAAATTATACTTTTGTTGCCACAAACACTATTATCAGATCTAGACACTATCGTTAATGCTAGTGCTTTACTACACATAGGTGTCCAAGATGAACTAATGAATGGATTTAAATGTGATCAACTTTTTTTTTCTTCATCTTTTTGACACCTTTATACTGATGTATTAAGACTTATGTGTGTGAAAGGTTGTGCACAATCATGAAATATAGTAAATGATGATGGATGTAGTGCTCTATATTGTAACATGAAAAATGTCACTCATAGGTTACTCTTTGAATCCTTTAAACCATTAATATTACTGATCCTATGTTTGATATAAAAATTGAGATGAATAGGATAGAATAGGTTGGTTGTAAAGTTGATTAATTTATCTTTATTAGGTGTTTTATTTATATTTTCTAGATGAGGAATGAGAAGGATTAGACTTATATTTATGCCACAGTTTTGAAAAAAGTCATTGTATGGTCCATAAAGACAAATAAGCCAACCCATAGGTTTCAAAACATTTAAAATTTGGGTGACTTCTAACAACTAGACACTACTGTCAACATTAGTGTACTTCTCTAGTTGGTAGACTTGAGAAGGCTAGAAAGTAGGTATGGATATAAATTTGATATTTAAGGATCAAGTTTTATGTTTTAAATGAATTAAAAGAGACCTTGATCATAAAAAAATATATGGATTGGATAGAGAAGTAATATTTTAGGCACAATGAAATGGTAAATGTGAGGATTTTAGTAGTAGGGGAATCTAATATTGAAGGATAAAGCCCTGATTGACATTTGTCAAATATAAAAGACTTAGATGATATAAGTATTTATATTTAGTGTCTACATTATTTTATTTCAAATTGTGTACAAGTTTTATTCTCACCTAAATATTATCCAAGATAAATCTAAAAATTTAAGAAGACTCCCTATTGAGCTTGGTTCATTATTCATTTTTACTACACCTTAGATAAATATCAAATTTGTATTTCATAATATTTTGTTACATTAAATTATATGGACTACCACACCCTAGTATTTATCCCTTATTATAAGAAAAACTCTACAAATCTTAAGATGATAATGATAAAGTTTTCATAAGTTTCTCAAAAAAATAAAGAGGACAAATTAACTGACTGCAAACCAATAAAAATATATTTATTCAACTTTTATATTGTGAAAGGGATGAGTATAAACATAAGGCATAGTACTGATGATCCAAAGGCTTATAAGGTTCATAATGAAATAGATACACTCAAATGGTGAAAATAGTGTTTTTATAACCAACACACCCACATTATTTCCTAGATAGGGTCCCACATTTGTATGAATAAAACTCATAAAAAATTCAAAAACTTATAAAAATAAATTTATGAAATCGCTTCTAGTATGGTCCAATGATCCTTTCCATTTTAAATTTTATTTCAATGTAAAGTTAAAATTATCTTACAAATAATTTGGATTTGGAAATATGTAGGCATGTTAGGATTTAAGATTTATCTTTAAATTATTTTGTCAAGGTTTGCTATATATTGTCACACTTTTTGACTATAACATAAAATATAATATAAACACAAAATTTAAAGTTAAGTTTTACAAATGGTAGGCATATTGATCATTGGAAAACACATTATATCACAGTGAAATATTGGAACCATTATGTAAAACATAAAAAAAGGAGAAGGTGATTGCATTCATCCCATAAAAGAAACATAACTTATGAGGATTGTATGTTTAACATTTTTTAAATCTCCAATGTTTTTGACAACTAAATGAGGTGGTGATGATTATTCTAATTTAGTATAATGAGTTTGATATGAACTTATCCAAGGAGGTTACCATATACATCAATGTAACAATAATGGTGAGAGAAACAGGTCTTCCAACAGAGGCAAATCCCTCATGCCATAAAAACTAAGCTCCTTATGATCCAATCAGACTTAAGAGAAAATTATAAAAGAGGATCCAACGTAATCACCATTTATTTAGTAAGTGATGTCATAGCATGAGTGATATCCTACTATATTTCATATACATATACATATCCATCTAATATATGGTATGTTATGGTATGCTATGGTATGGGGCACCCCTAGATACTAGAATATAGGCTGCCTATATCTCTTAGTCTAAATAGTACTAAGTTGATGAACTATGTCTTCCATATTGCCCAAAATGCTTAAAATTTACTTGTATTCCATCTCTTCATGTATTGAGCATATAAATACTTTCATATTGCCTCAACAATAATGAATGGGATAGACACTAACATCTACATTAGTGTCCTAACTTAATGTGAGTGTCTAGTGCACTAAAGTCATTCAATTTACAAATGAAATGTATCCTAATGGTTGGCCTAAGTGATCTAATGTGAGATAGTACTACAAATTTAATTATATAATTACAATATCAACCTTTATTCATTCCTCACCTATGATTCACCTAGTAAAATACTTTAGAGACCAAGGCAACTTGTCAAATGCACTCTATCAAATATTATGATGTAGGAGCATCGTACATATAAATAATTTGATATTGTAAATGTGTCTTAGTAAGTGTATTAAGGTATAAAAAGTACATATTGGTCTTAATTAGTCATTTGAAGTGCTTATGAGATGATGAAATAACATAGAATAATTAGTCATTTTACACCAATATCAAATTTGAATTTTCAAATTAGTTAAGCTGTAAAATCATAGGTAAAATTCAAATTTATAGATAGTGTGTAAAGTGTTCTAGTTATAAAAGTTTATCCATGTAGTATAGGATCAATTTATAGCATATAAGGTGATATGTACTGTCAAATAATTATATGCGCCTGAAAAAGACTATTTGTTGTGTGTATTCTCAAATAAGGCAGGTCAAAAGAGCAAATTTTGGGGCATGGTTACACATTCATACCTTGGATTAATGAACCACTAGAGGATATAAGAGATACTTGATTCCTAGGAGATTTCCTAGGAAGGCAAAAGGCTATAACATTTCTAAATTTTAGATGTTTAAGTTACATAATAAGAATAAGGTTCTTGTATGATAGTCTATGACTATATATAAATCTATATTTATATATTTTATAAAGAAAATGGAAGTATTTTATAATTAACAATTGTGTATAATATGTTGGATATCTTATTTTAATTGTATTAGAGTTAAAAAAAAGTGAATCCAAGGTCAGACAAACCTCTTTTATGTTACATAGACCATGTTTTGCTCAAAACCCCTATTTTTAATCCTTTGTTTGTCAATGAAACTTATGAATGGTCTCAATTTGATTATTTTAAAATTTGGAGAGGATATATAAGAGGATAATCCAATAAATTTTTTTAATTAATAATCTTTATCTGCAATGAACTATCATTACATAGCTCTCAAGTTTAGTAAATTCTGAAAAACACTAGTTACAGGGTTTAGGTCACAAAAAGAGTCATAAAACGATTATTAAACATTGAAAATTTCCCAAAATTTTTGAAAATATTTTCAAGGGTGTTTAAAATATATTTAAGTGATTTTAAGTTGGTATAAGGTATACAAAATTTATACAGCTATCTGACTACCCTTAAAACTTAGAAGTTTGTGTTTTCTAGACTGTAAAGTAAGGAATTGGTCTAAATTATCCAATTTTGGGTCTTAAAATGTTGGAGATACATTATAATGTGTGTAAATTAATATTATAAGTGACAATTTTTTTTAAAATTTATTATTTTGAGATTTGATCTACTAGAGCACTAACTAGATCTCTAGTTCTAAATAGGGTATTAGAGCATTTAGTAAACTATCTTGTCATATCCAATATCTAGATTGGTTTTAGAATTATAAATAAGTTATTTAGGATAATTAGGACCGTTCGTAACCCTTTTGTATTACATTTATTTCATCTTATGTCAACAAAATCCATGATATATGACTGTCATAAAGGCCCATTTAAATCAAAATAGTTAATTTGACCAGGTAGTTGAGTTAAGATATGAATAGAGTTCCAATAGGTGTATCATCTTGGGTACCAGATAACAATCTTAGGTAAAATAAAAGGTTCCATGGTTATATTAGGAAGTCAAAAATGGTATCAAAGGATAAGCCAAGAGGAGGAACAAGGAGATATGTTACCAATGCAGTGTTGCTTTAAAAAAATAGAAGTTTAAACACTAGAATGAAGGAAATGGAACTATAAAAAAGGAGAGGAGTGGATATTTAAGATGTCACTAATAGATGAGATGAAATATATTAATGATAACCATTGGCATCAGAGCTATAAGGACCTAAAGAGAGGCTTGTGAATAAAATAGTGGGATCAACCTCAAAACAAAAGGTAGATCTACCTCTGTATGATCTAAATTTTAATGTTGAATATTTAATTGATTGGATTAGTAACTTAGATAATTTTTTTGAATATTAAAATGTTGGACAAGAAAAGAAAGTGAAATTTGTAGTGAAAATTTGTAAATCCATGCCTCCTTATGGTGGGATGGTGTGCAAATAGAGAGGAAAAGGAAAGGAAATGTAAAAATAACCAATTATGATAGAATGGTGTCAAATTTGAAAGTAAAATTCATGACTAAGGATTATCTAAACAAACTATTTAAAAAAATTCACATTCTAAAATAAAAATACTTGATAGTAAAAATGTACACAAAGGAGTTATATAGGCTAACTATAAGGGCTAGTCACACAGATGAAGATTTGGAAAAGGTAGTAAGATATTTGAATGGTAAAAAATTTGTCATACAATATGATATCAATATTATTATAAAATAATCACTTGAAGATGCATATCAATATGAATTAAAGTTAGAATAAAATCTTGTAATATGGTAACCTACACATGTTACAAGAAGAAGCAAACCCTTTAGTGGTAGAGGATAAAAAGGAGGAAGAAACTAACCTCAAGATCATCAATGATAAACCCTTATATTCCAAAGAACAACATCATATTCAAGAGGTAGGCATCCTTTTATAGGAAGAAGGCCTTTCTATAGAGGTAGAAATGGAGAATTCAGTGGTAGGTGTTTCAAGTGTGGTAAATATGGACATAGATCATATGTTTATCTAGAACATTTATTTACCAACAAAATAAGTTCTCATATCACTCAAAGAGAGGAAGACTAAAGTGTAAGTATTGCTATCTAAAAATATGCTCTTGAATAAGGATAATCACTATTGATTAAGAGAATCCTTCTAAAAATAGCTAAAAAGTTTAATGAACCACCTCAAAGGAAAACATTCTTCAGAACTACATACAAGTCCAAGGTTAAATTTTGCCAAGGGATCATTGGAAGTTGAGTCACTAATAATTGGTATCCAAATAAATGGTAAGTAAGTTAAAATTGAGCAAGGTAATTCATGCTACTCGCTACAAAGTTTCTTGGCTTCAAACGGTCATCAAATTCTAGTTGATTAATAATGTAATGTATAATTTCAGATTGGGAGTTACAAAGATACTATCACATGTGATATAATCCCAATGGATGTTTTACATATCCTCTTAGGAAGACCATGTAAATATGATAAATATCCTATCCATGATGGTAAGCTCAAAACTTATATATTTGTGAAGGATGGTATGAATTATGTTGTTACACCTATCAAAGAAAGTGATGTATCAATAATTGAGGATATGAAGGTATTGTTGAATAGTGGGAAATAGTTTCTACATCAAGTAAAGAAAGAAGAGGTGTGATATTTTCTTATTGGAAAGACTAAGATGGTTTTCACTTCTACTAAGCTTTATGAATTGACTTCAAAGATTAAATATTTTTTAAGTGAATTCATAGATATTTTTAGTATATGATCTTCCAAATGAATTAACTCATAAAAGGTGTATAATTCATCATACAGATCTAATTCCTATTGCTAATTTTCCTAAAAAAGCTACATACAAAATGACTCCTAACGAAAATTATGATATTGAGAAACAACTAAAAGAAATGTTGGATAAAGTATTGGTAAGATAAAGTTTAAGTCCATGTGAATTTCATAAAATGTTAGCTCCAAAGAAAAATTAAGATTGGAGAATGTGCACAATTACAGATCCATCAATAAAATAACAATAAGATATAGATTTCCTTCACCCAAGATTGGTGATTTATTGGATTGTTTTAGTGGTGCTAGATGTTTTTTTTAAAAACAGATATCAAAAGTGGATATCATCACATAAGAAATAGAGAATGGGATGATTGGAAGAAATTTTTGAAAACTTATGATGTTTTATAATTCCATTCATCATATGTAATTCTCCCAATGCCTTTATGAGGTTAATGAATGAAGTAATTAATCCCTTTACAGGTAAATTTTATATTGTATAACTTGATGATATTATAATTTTTAGTAGATTTAAAGAAGAACACCTAGAGAATTTGAGATTGTTTTTAGGGAAGTTGTAGGAAGAAAGGTTATTGATAAATCTTAAGAAATGTACTTTCTTGAAAACTAAACTAATCATTTTAGAATTTGAGCTTTTTGATCTCACAATAAGGAATAAATATGGATAACGATAAGGTAAAATCAATAGATGAATCCCATACATATAGGAGTCCATTTGAGGTAAGAAATTTTCATGGGCTTGCTAGTTTGTATATAAAGTTCATAAGGAATTTTAGTATTATTTGTGCACCTATGATAAAAATTGTTAATTGTATAAAGCAACCATTCAAGTGGAATCATGAAACTAAAAAAAAAATTACATTTTGAAGAACAAAATTGTAGAGTAACCTATATTATCCTTATCTCATTTCAGTAAATGGTTTCACATTGAATGTGATGCAAGTGGGATAGCCATTGGAGAGGTTATAAGCCAAGAAGGTAATATAATTTCTTATTTAAGTGAAAAATGTAATGAAGCCAAAAGAAAGTATTTAGCCTATGATCAATAATTATACGCATTGTGAAAGAATTGAAGAACTGAATTCATTATCTAATGCCTAAGGAGATTTTTTTATTCACTTATAATCAAGATTTGTAGTTCATAACTAATCAACACAACTTAAATTAAAGACATGCAAAGTGGGTAGAATTTTTGAAAAGTTTTAATTTTGTGATTAATAATAAAATAGGACAAACTAATAATTTTTTTTAATTCCTTGATCATAATAATTATCATTTTATAGGAAATTCAATTGAAGGTTGTGGGATTTGATGATCTGAAGAACTTATCCTAAGAGGACTCAGATTTCATAGAAGCCTATGAGTATGTAAAGATCCCACTAGTCAAACTAGAAGTCATAATATGTATTAAGTGATTTAAAAAAGGTCAATTATCCAATGTCAAACAAATATGTATCCTAAAAGGATCTATGAGAGAGAATATTATTAAATAAAAGAATAGTGGGAGTTTTATATGTCATTTTGGATAAGATAAGACACTATCTCAAGTAAGTGCCTTCTATTATTGGTAAAATATGATAAATCATGTTAAAAATTATGTTTAAATTTACATTATTTATTAATATGCGAAGGTAATAAGTCAAAATAGAGGCCTATATCGTCCCCTACCTATTCCTCATAAACCATGGGACTCAATAAGTATGGATTTTATTCTTCGTCTACCCAAAACATAAAAAGGTTATGATTCCATTTATTTGGTAGTAGATAGATTATCTAAAATGGATCATTTCATACCTTGGTATAAAGCAATTGATTCAACTCATATATATGATCTATTCTTTAAAGAGATAATAAGGTTACATGGATTACCTAATAATATTATTTTAGATAGACACACTAAATTTATGGATGATTTTGGAGAATGCTTTGAAATAAGCTTGGCACAAAGTTGACCTCCAGTTTTACCTATAAGCCCCAAATTGATGGATAAATAGAAATGATAAATATAAGTCTTGGGAACATTATAATATGTTTGGTAAGTGAACACCCCAAGCAATGGGATCAAGTACATTCACAAGGAAAATTTGCTTATAATGGCTCACCAAATAAGAGTACAAGTAAAATTCCTTTTCAAATTTCTCATGGTATGAATTCTATGGGCATTTATGAACTTAACTTGAAAATTTAGGCCAATAATAAAGGAGTGCACAAGATGAGGAATTTACATCAGCCATGCAAGAGCTATAAGAACAGGTGAAACAAAGAATTGAAATGAGTATAGATAAGTACAAGAAAATAATATATTTTAGGAAATAAATACATTCTAAAGTTTGAGATTTTGTTTTTGATGATTTTATAAATGAAATGTTTCTAAGGGGAGAGTAAAATAAACTAAAATTGAAAAACATAGGGCCATGCAAGGTCCTTAATAAGTTTTCATCGAATGAATATGAGATAGAAATTATAGAATATATCAGTATTTATCATATCTTTAATGTTTATGATCTTTATCCATATATGGAAGGATAACATAATGGATAAAATATTGCTGAGCAAATTAATCCTTGGGAACAATAATTACCAAGGAAGCCACTAAATCAACTAGAGAGTATTATCAACAAGAAAGTGACAAAAAGGAAAGCAGGCATAGATTATTTTTAGTAACTCATAAAATGTAAATATAATGAATATGAAGATTCAACTTGGATGAATATTTTTTGTGTCAAAATATGTGGTACTGATATTGAACAACTCATAAAATAAGTACATGTTGAATTATTTTGCACCTTGGTGGACAAATGTAGGAGCATCATGCATATGAATAATTTTATATTGTAAATGTGTCTTAGTAAGTTTATTAATTTCTAAAAGACTCATATTAATATTAATTATTCATTTGGAGTGCTTATGAGATGATAAAATAGCTTAGAGAGTTTAAATAGTGTTTTCCTACCAAAATCAAATGTGAATTTTCAAATTGGTTAAGTTGTAAAATCATAGGTATAGCTCAAATTTATAGAGATTTAATTAATTAACATGGTTAAATAAGTTTATCCACATTTTATAGGATAAATTTATAGAACATAAGGTCATATTTATCATCAAGTATCTATATGTGCTTGAAAAGTAGTGTTTGTTGTGTGTATTCTCAAATAAGGGAGGTCAAAAGAGTAAATTTTGGAGGATGGTTACACATACCTAGATTAGAGACACAAAAAAATAGAGGATAAACAAGATACCTGACTCCTAGGATATTCCCAAGGAATGAAAATGGCTAAAATTTTTCAAAATTGTACATGTTCTTGTTACAAAATATGAATTAGGTTCTTGTATGATAGTTTGTGACTGAGATGAAGTGATTGTAGTCATAATTCATAATATTAGGGGCTATCCTAATTAAAAATTAGTTTATTAAATATGTTTATCATACCATACCCTTGATCCTAAGTCTATTTGTAAATGCATTCAAGGTCTACAACCCACCCAACTACCCTATTGTATAAGTCTATATTTATATATTTTATGAACAAAAAGGAAATATTTTACGAGTAAGAAGTTTTTACCAAACATTAAAAATCATCTTTGAATTTTAATATAGATCGAACAAAGAAACAAAGTTATTCAAAGGTCACACATACCTCTTTTATATTACACAGACCTTATTTTACTTTAAAGCCATCTTCTTAGTCCTTTGTTTGTCCATGAAACTTGTGCATGGTCTGAATTTTATTATTGGAGAAGTTAGATAGTATATATAAGGGGATAATCCAAGTATTTTTTTGATTAAATATTATTTATCTTCTATTAACTATCATTATATAGTTATTAGGTTTGGTAAACTTAGAAAACCCTGACTTACAAGATTTAGGTTACAAAAAGAGTCATAAAACCAGTTTTAACCCTTGAGAAATTCCCCAAAATTGTGAAAATATTTTAATGCGGTTTAAAAAATATATTAAAATTGTTTTAAGTTAGTATAATGTGTACATATGTCATACGAATTGTCTGAGTATACTTAAAATTCATAATTGTATGTTTTCTAGACTACAAAGTAAGAAATTGGTATAAATTCTCTAATTTTGAGTCTTAAAAGATAAAATAAAGGTTGGGTAATCCTTGAAATGTGTGGAAAACCCTTTAAAAGTGTCAATTATGTATACAAATTATTATTTTCAGATTTGACCTACTAGAGCACTAATTAGGTCTCTAGTTCTAGAAAGCATATTAGAGTATTCAGTGAACTATCTTGAATAACCAATACCTAGATTATTTTATCACTATTAAGAGGTTATTTATGATACTTAATACCTATCTAAACCCTCTATTCACAAATTGGTTTATCTCTATGTCAATAAAATCTATGGTATATGCCTATCATAAAGGTCCATTTAAAAAAAAGTGTTCAATTGAGAAAATACATGAGTTCATTTTTTAAAAAAATACCAAAAGGTTTATCACATTCAATTGAAAAAATATTACCTATTTATATAACATTAATTGGTACATCATGTCTACAGGTTTGAAGTACAAAAGGATTAGCCCAAGATCATGATTTTCCATGCTATAAGCTAGGTCATTTATGTACATTTTTTGCACATATTGTATGATTCATAGACAAGCCAACACATAGGCAAGAGCTACATTAATATAAGGCCCTATTATATAATATTAGATATGTATACAACCCCATATAACATTAGGGTATTTGGGGTTATATTGACATCATCTGACCACTAACCCATTTTTATCCAAGATCACTATGAAGATTGAAAACTAGGGTTTTGCCATTTCATGAGGAGTGAAAATCCATGACCCAAGTTAGAATACACTAGAGTAGAGGTGAATTAAAACATGAAAACATCCAATTGGTTTTATCCTTTTACGACAAGTATTCTATATAGGGCACATGCATTAAACCTAGATAGTAGCATCAACATAACTATCTCAGTTTGATATTAGTGTCCAAAACTCTAGAAGTGATAGATCCATAATCTATTGACCATTATAGAATATACTTATAGTTTGAATTATACATGTTATAGATCTATACTACATTAGCATCTAAACAAGCTAATTACTTTACTTCTTTGTCATTTTTATATCTAGCATATTTATACTTTCCATATTTAAACTATCTTAGCATAATAAATTCAATGTATGCTTATATTAGAGTTTAACATTTGATTATCAACCTTGTGTTATTTCATTTCTATATAACCCTTTTCATCAAATCTAGTGTTAGTTATAAGATCACCTTAGATCCACATTTTAAGATTAAACATTTGGTGAAATTGATGCAAATTTACTGCACCTAAGTTCGCATTGTATGATGGAAAGGGTGATCCTGAATAACATCTTCAAACCTTTTATGTAGCATGCCTTGATTATGCCTCTAATGATAAAATTTTCAAAAAATTATTTCCAATTAGACTTAAGGATTATGCTTTGAGGTGGTTCTATGATTTACCTCTTCAATCCATAAAAGCATTCGAACCTCTTACAGACAAGTTTTATGCACACTTTTCTATTCATATTTTTAAAAATATGTACTATCCTCAAATTTATAAAATCAAACAAGGAACCCATGAACCTACCAATGAATATGTCTTGAGATATAAGACAATACTAATGAAAATGACCAATCTTATGGTAGATAAAGTGTTTCAAGATATATGTTGAGGTATAGATTGAAACATTATTAATTTACTGTTATTATATATATAACATGAATAGATTTTTTTATTAGTTTTATATTTATTTGTTTTAATATTATTGAGAATTAAAACAATATTATGAATATATTTTATTTGTGAGATTTCATAATCATAGGGATATAGTGACTTAGTTTTGGAGATATGAATCTCCACCTTTATAGGAAAGATTTTTCCCATATATGTAATATGATTAAATGATTAATCAGAGTAAGAATATTAATTAGTGTGTCTCTGAGTTTTTAATATTATTACTATGTTATCTATATTCAACTATAAGAGGTTAAAAATGCTAAGACCTAAACTAGAAATAATATTTGTTATCAAAGAAATGAAATCCTAAGAATGGCGAGGTACAATTTTTTAGCGTCTAGTCCCTATAGATGAGAGATTTTATTAATGGTAAATTATGTTATTACATTCACATGTATTTATATGGTCATCCCAACCAATTTTTAATTACAACATACAATCTCCATGGTGTCACCATACATCCTTGATTCATGTCATTTTAGAACAACAAAATATTTAGATTTCAATCTTGACATTATGGCATGTTATTTCTAAGAGTTAGTTTTGAACAATGAATTTCAACGGATCCTCCAATAATGTATGTGGTGATTGTCATTTCTTTCATTGACATACATCTCTACGTATCTATGAATTAAATGTAGCATCTAATCATTCTAATTTATCAAAACTAGTGTGCATTCTAGAATTCCTTATACCTCAAATCTTGGTGGTAAATAGTTCTATGAGTCCTTGTATATCTCCAATAAATCTATATTATTTTCAAATTTTATTTTAACAGTGAAGACTCTAGATGGAGACATTTGAAATTCAATAACCCTGCTCTATTCTTAAGCAATAGTGCCATCTTTATCATCTCCCAGCATGAATGTTCTCCTGCAAGTTGTTCATATGAGGATATAAATGCCATAAAATCTTGTTGCAGTCTACATTATGGAAGAAGTAGTATAAAAGTCTTAGTTCATAAGTTTTAGATTCTACGTAAAGTTTATTTATCTCATGTTGGTTATTAAATGTAATTAGTTTATAAGATCTTGCTTTCATTTAGTCAAAATGAATTCGATGTAATGCCATTAATATTTTCCTTTTTCATGTGTTTATGTTTATAGGAATATCATTTCATATGATTTGTTTTCGTCTATAAAGTTTAAGTCATTGTTTAGGGTGTCATTTATTAAGGTATAATAATGGTAGGTTGTTTATAGTATTTAAAAGGTTTTTTTTATTTAAATATAGTTTTAGTCAAGTCAAGTCTCTTAATTATTGAATGGTAGTTTTAATTTGAGTCATTTTGTTTTTAAAAATTTAAAAAATTAAATTATTATTTGTGAATTTTATTTAATGTTAGTGTAGACTCTTTATGGTCATCCAATTTAGAGTTGTCAATTGTAAATGTTGTTAAAAGGTTCAATTTTGGAATTAATTTTTTTTGGGTCCATTATCAAAATTGTAAAAATAAAAAAAGTTACCTCACAGATGCATTTTCACTTGTACATGACATATAAATTATGGAGGAGATTTATCTTTGACAAAATCATGTATCTAAGCTACATCAACATATCATCTCAATGAGCAGCTTCATCAATTGAAAAATAGAGGAAACAAAGGTTGGAGGTTTGAAAACCTTTCGTTAGTCACCACTGATGAGGCCCTGATGTTTTGGTGACATTTTATGTGGTTTGTTTTTTTCCATTTTGTGTTTAAATAAGAAAAAAATAGCATTCCTCTTCACATGTGTGGTGTGGTTTTTCTCTTTTTAGTATGATGTACTTTGTGTAAAATTGGCTAATGCCAAGGACAATTTTCAGTGGTAGTGGAAACCATCTATATTGTTTTTGTTTTGGGGGGAAAAAACATTAACATAGGTTGCATAAGATGACAATGAATATTTTTTCCTCTTGATATTTTCATTTTCTAAGTTTTATGTATTTTTCATTCCTCTACTTGTTTGGATCACCTCTGATATTTGGATAAAAGGGATAATGTATATATAATGAAATGTAGCTAATAGTTCTATAGGAGTGTAACTAACTACAAAAATACTTTAACTATAGAGATCCTCTAATTGCCTTACTCATTTATGGAGATGATTGGCTAGTGACATATATATTGTGGTCACATAGAGTAAATGTAGGATGCATTCCTTTGCATAGTATTGGTTATGTGTAGCAAGATCTAGATAACAAGATTTAGACAATAGTATGTAGACCTAAAAGTATGTGTTAATATATGATTTTATTCAGGATAATTTGTGAAGATGTATAATCTCACCATGCTCACATTAAGGGTGTGTAGATAGGATTAATAATGTTCACAAGGGGGTGAATGTTAAGATATGTGTGAAATGTTACTAATTTAATGTTATTATTGATATAACGTTAATACAATTTTTATTAGTTTTATATTTTATTTTTGTAATATTGTTATGAGTTACAAAGATATTATGAATATAGGTTATTTATGAGAGTGGATAATCATAGGAATATAGTGAGTTAGTTGTGGAGATATGAATATCGACCTGTATATGAAATATGTTTCCTATATATATGTAATATGCCTGAATGATTAATTAGAGTGAGAATATTAATTATTATGTTTCTGAGTTTTTAATATTATTATTGTGTTCTTTACGTTCAACTGCAAGAGGTTATTTGTGCTAAGACCTAAACCAAAATCAATAATATATTCAAACAAAGTTTTTTTGATCCTTCATATGAGTCCATTATTTTCAATAAGTTTCAATCTTTTGATAATTTATGCCATGTTGTATGGGACCATGAAATAAAGCTTATGTCATTTAATAAGATTATGTATGTATTAAACATAGTAGGTACATTTAAATCTAGTACAAATTTCACAATGAGACCAAGTTATAAAGTAAAACATCTTGAGCCTAAAAATAAAACAAGCACCATAGTTAAATAGTTTCATATAAACCTAATTGGATTATTGTATCCAATACACCAATAAGATAATTTACACATTTACATGAGTACACACCTTCATTACTCCCATGGTTATTAAAGTGCTAGTTTATATATCTCCCTCATCCTATCGGGGTTTATATGAGTCAACATTTACCCAAAGCATATGATGTGAATGCTTATTATGATTATCATCAGGGACATAGACATCTACAAGTAGATGTTATACCTTGAAGCACAAGATCCAAGATTTTATCAATGACCAAATACATATATTTGAGGATCCTCCAAAGGAATCATGCCCATAACCTATTCAACACCATAAATAGAGAATATTTAAAAATCCTTTGTAATACCATTCTAAAAATGAATCTAAAGTCTAAATGGCATATAATGTACATCCCCCTCCTCATATGGTTAAAAAGCCTTTTATTTACTTTGATGATAGTGAAATTAAATATGATGACTCTGATCTTCATTCTCTATTCATTTGAGAATATCTTGATAAACACCCCATATGCATTGTTATGAATGATAATGGTGCAAGATAAAAATTTTACACCATAACATTAATTACGTACTTAGATTATACTCATCATGATTTACACACTTCTAATAGATTATTTAAATCATTGAATGTGACCTCCCAAAAGGTTTTTCTTGAGATTGACTCACCTTTACAACTCAGTCCCACACATGTTGTTACTACTTTTTTAGTTATCCATTCCACAAGCATATTTGATATGATATTGGGAAGACATTAAATACACACTCGTTGAGTAGTACCTTTTATAGTGTATTGATGTGTTAAATATTTTCATCCCAATTGGGTAATTATAGTTTTTAGATCCCATATGAACATCATATCGAATAAAATAATCATACATACCCAGACAAATATCTATGAATCCTATTAAGGATAATTCACCACAAAAGTGTAAGTAATAGGCAATCCTATTTCTTAGGTGGTTATTACTTGAGAGACCATTACATCAAAGACATATAGTGGATTCCATGAAATCTCCATCTTCTACTACACACCATATTTATCTATATAGAGCACCTCCAAATGTACATATTCTTTCTATACCGAAGAAATAGATGATCACTCAATGATGGGTTCCAATAATATCTATCATTGTTAATCCTCTAATTGATTCATGAACATAGAGTCCTATTTTATATACATAGAGCACCATTGATATCATGGTGACATATTTTTTTTATTAAGGTTAAAGAGTATTTTTTTTTAACTAGGGTCCTGATACCCTAGAAGAGAATCTAAAAACAAAGCTAAGGCCACACTAGCCAAATATAATAATAATATTAGAAACAAAAGGCTAAAAATACATCCAAACAATAACAAAAGAGCAGCAAGAAAAATGGTCTCAAATCCCAAGATTTACAACATAAGTTGATGCCCAAAACAACAAAAAGGAGAAAAAGCAATAGTCTAGGAATCTCCCATGAGATTATCTTTCTTGGATCTGAGAGACATGGTCAAGGGGTTTAAACTTTTCTTACCTTTTCCTTTCTTTTTATAAGTTACTATTTTCCATTCTCTTTCCTCATAGTGACATATATTAAACCTATAAATGTTCCTCAATAACATAAACAATGTATTACACCAGATTCATAGTGGGGATATATCGATGAACATACATTGGATGAAATCATAGGATGATATTTCCAATTAAAATATTTGAAATAAATAAATACAACATTCAAAACTCCAAAAATATTTTTAGCACTTACATGTTCTATTATCTCCTTGTCATCCATGTCTTAGTTTTATGTGATGCATGGCATATTTAGTTATGTATAAATATACATATTTGTCACACTTATACTTGAGTATGATACATGCATATAAAGATACATTATCTACTCCTATTTTGAAATATTGGGCCTTCCCTATACTCATGTCATGCAGACATTAGGGGCATATGCTTATTTGATCTTGATATACATGAGTTATATGATTTGATGATCACTCTACATTATCATGTTTGAGTTTAAATATGTACTTATGTATGCCTAGTATTTATTACTATATTTTACATAAGGTACTTGATATGTTATACACTTGATATTTTTTCTTGCCACATTTTGTCCATGGGTTACTATGATATATTTATGTTGGTTGATTATACTTTACTTTATGGACTTCCTTGACTGTCTTGCCTTACTATTGTCTTCCTTGTTCAAGCATTTCAATATGCTCCTTTTCTTTCGGTCTATGTGACTATGTATGCTCTCTTTGACATTTGAATATGTCATGGTTTGTTGTTTGGACATTTGAATGTCATCCTTGCCTTTATGGACATTTGACTAGGTTATGTCCTTTTGATTATGTGGCATTTAAACATGACTTTTATTTGAAATATCCTTAAACCATTACCTTTTAAATTATTTTTGAGTTATATTATGTCTATTACTTTTTCTTGTTGATCTTGTACTACTATAATCTAGACATTACCATGATCATTAGCATGCATCGTAAGCCTACATGTGATGACATTGGTTTTATGCACTTCAATGATTACATATACTTAGACATGTTCCTTATATATTATATAGATTACATTACCAAATTATATAGTTGGAATATCATTTTGAGGTAAGGTAACTACTAGTTCCCATATTTCCCTCACCTAAAAGTGGGGATATTACTCGGGGCATGCCATATAGGCATGTTTTCAACACTTAACAGAGTTTTATAATTTAGTAGGGGCATGATTTCATAGTATGTTCTACACACTCATTTATTATATGGTACTTATATATATTATTATATTAATTTGGGACATATCATATGGGCATGGATTCCACACATTCACAGTTCCTAGATTCAGTGGAGGAATGATTTAGAAGTATGTTTTCCAAACCTATTTAATATTAAACATATCCAAATTACATTCAAGGCATGTTTTGTAAACATGTTATCCACATTGATATATAAATTTTTATATTTATCTATATGTATTGGGGGAATGATTTGGAATCATGTTCTCCTTACATAACTTTTTGAATTGGCCAACGTACGTAGTTATATGATTTAGATTCATAATTATGACATAATTCTATAAATTGGTACTATTGTTATACACAGTTTCAACATGAAACATATATAAGGTGAATAGCTATGTAATTTGTGCCTAATATTACAAAATCCAAATAAATTTTAGATACCAAAACATCTTTTATGGATTTTTATCACATCATAGACATTTTCATGTTGATACCCCACAAACTTTAATGAAACTTATTGAGCTAATCTATTGTACTAATTGGTTCACTTTATGGTATGGTTGAGGTAATAAAATAACTCAATATTTCTAAGTTTTTAGGGTGGACTTGATTGCATAATCTAGCCTCACTAGGTTACAAGTATCATTGGGTTACACAGTTGAGCTAATATCAATTTCCAGGTGGTGACTCACATTTTCTCCAAGGTTAAGGGAAAGGGTATTCCAATCTCTATATCCTTTGATATATGTAAATTAAATATTTATCTATATTTTTCCTAATCTTATTTTTAGAGGCTTATAATGATAATATTTTTCAAATCATCTTTGCAATAGGCAAGGGATTACATCAACACATAGTGGTATTATAAAACTTTTCTCTTTTAATTTCAAAATATTTAAATTATAGGCAAGTGGTTACATCAACACATAATGGTATTATAAAACCTTTATCTTTTAATTTTTAAATAGTTATATTAATTATAATCCTAGATTATATGCAATTATTATATTGTATAACATGTTCTTGGTTTCATTTTAGTCACCACCAAATCAGTCAAGTTGGGCACACGTAAAAGACAAGGTGTGCATACACAACTAGGTATGCATTACTTCCCTTTAAACTAATAATATCATTACTATATTAAAGGGAGGGAAAATGTAGATGATATTTTATGATTATATAACACCTCATTCTTATACACTTGGAAAACTTAGACTTTGGTTGTTCCTCTAAATTTTATTCCCTTCCCACTTCTAGAAGTTTCACATCTACTCTATCTTTGTGCACTCTTTTTTCTCTTTCCATAAAAAACTTAAATCTCTCCCCATGATCACTTGAATTCTCACTTCCCCAGACGCTGATACTAATCTGAGATCAAAAACATAGTACAACAACATATTGAGATGCTACAAAACTAAAAAAAACATAGAAATACATCTCCTCTATTACACTTCAATTACATGATTATTTTTTGATATCCAAATGGTTTACTGTGACTTAGTAACAAATTTGAATTCAAACTATATAAAGAAAACATCATGACTTACAAGGATTAAATGGGGGTTGAATAAATTACAAATTACACTAAGGAGTTTGTCAAAATTTTATTAAAATCAACCATTTTTCAAGATGCCAAAAGAACAATTCCCTCTTTTTGATACAACTATGATGATGAGGAATAATTCATAAAAATGTATTCACAATGAGAAGCTAATTTATTTTTATAAAAGGTAAGCTTTAAAAATATTATGGAGAAGAAGATGGTTAAAAAAAACCAACTCATGGGTATAAACAACTTGTTAAAAATAAATAAACAAAATCCAAATAAAAAATAACCAAACAAAATATTTTAGACCATAAAATAATCATAAAAACACCCCTTTGATCAAAATGGCTATATAGTAAGAAATAACTAGAGAAATGACTCTAAAGTCATCAAAATAACTCTGTCACAACTACAAGTGGTGTATTGTACCTCTAGAACTAACCAAAAATTTAAGTCATTCCATAAATAATCCAACCCTTGTGATTTTGAAAACAAATGGCTGATGAACACTATCAAATCCTTATCATTCCTAGTGATCATCAAATTGTATTATAGTATAACATGATTAGGCATGCCCAAATAAATAGACCCACATAAGGTTATACATATAAACCCATCCAACTAATAAACCCATACTATGTATGGCACATCTCCCTAATGTCCAACAAATTCTTATGACCTTTTATCAACACTGGAGATAATAACAAAACCTGTCAACTTATTCTATCATTGATGAGTGATGAAAGACCAACAAATGCAATATATTGTCCCCCTATCAAGAAAAAGGTGAGAATCCATGTATTAAGAGAAAAAAAATTAAATAATCATGTATGCTTCATGCCATGAATAAAAATCAGAGAAAACCAGAATTAGAACTTAAAACAAAAAACACAATCCAAAAAATTATTACTAATCACTCAAAATATGGTGTCAGGTCCATCAGGACCATAAAATATGGCCATTTAGCATGCTTCCTAATTAAAATCTCTATTAGAATAGCCACAATAACTCATGTAACTAAAATGTATATCACTATAATGATCCACATAATTTTCCTCATCATTCGTTTTGTGTCAAGAGAAAGGTCATCGAGAAAGAAAAACATCTACAAGATGTCCATTACCACCACATTCAATAAATTTTTGTTGTTTCATGTGTCGATAAGATCCAAGAGAAGATGAATCACTATAAAAAATGTAGGAGTGAGAAGAATGTCCATGTTGATGTCTATGTTTAGAAGGCCCTAGAGAGTGCTGATGTGAATGGTATGGAGACCATTGAGAATGATGTGGAGAATGTCACTAAGGGAGTTTCAGAGAATGCTTTTGAAATTCTCACTATACATGGTGATGATATTTGTGTTAGGACATGTTATTTACATGGTGAGCCTCTTAAATATGCCTATATTTATTATTTGCAATTTGTCTCTCAAGTGTAGCCAATAACTCATATATAGAGTCAAATGTTCACCATTAAACTTATCACAAAATTGTAAAATTTCAACATAATTGATATATGTATATTTAAGCCCATTAAATATGATTTAAATTAACATGTAATCATTAATTTTACCCATTTTAGTATATTATTCTTATTTTAGGGTTTTTATTTGAGAAATATATTCAGAGACATCTTCATTATCTACTAATTTATTGTTTAAAAGTTGAAAAAGAAGGTCAATATTCTTGTATGTAGGTTAGTTATCTTACAAATATTTTAATGTTTTCTATGCTTTCCATGCACTAATTTTAACATCCTCAATATGAATGATAACATGTTCAATTCAATATGATTTTAAAAGGGTGAGTGCATGATTATCTTATTTTTTATTATCAACTAACTTTATGACCTCAGTTGGTGGTGTGGTTTCTTTATCTATGATTTCTAATAAATCATTCAAAATTAGGGTTTTCTCCATGCTTTGACTCCATTCTTTGTAATTTTTAGGTGATTATTTTCCATTTTCTAAGATTAAACTCAAAAAAATTAACATGATGTTATAAAAAAGATGATTAAGTTGAAAGAGAGGGAATGTTAAACCTTTTGTAGCTTTATACTCCTAAAATTCCAATACATTTCCCAGTTTTTTATTTGATCATGTTTAGCTTTATAGTCCTATACTTCTCTTTAGAAGACTTTATAAATATTTAATTACATTATACAAAATAATTAATTAATTATATCTAATGTATCTAGATATTTCTCAAACATTATAAACCCATATTTTCTCTCAAATTATATGATAAGGAATGTGGACTGAAATCAAAAGAAATAATTGTA
>JARHVA010002001.1:460000-467500 GCA_037957365.1 Torreya grandis
TAGTAATGTCATGATTCAAAAAGTTTTGATTCACCATTATCAATCATAACATTGTGTATGGCATGTTAATCAATATATTTTCAAATGAATAGAGAATGAATATCATAGTCATCATACTTAATTTCACTATCATCAAAGGAAATAGAATGTCCCTGAACCATAAGAGGTATATGTTGTGTTAAGTACCAATTATCCCATTGAGTGGGTGTTCATAATGTGAGGTAGGGTGACGTACATTATATGCCATTTGAATTTTTTTTCTTTTTTAGAAAGGTATTGCAAAAGATTGTTAAATATTTTTTGTTTATGTTGATCGTTAGTTTATGAGCCTTACTCCTTTGGAGGATCATTAAATATAAGTTTTTGATCATCAATAAGATATCGTATCTTGTGTTTCAAGGTAAAACATAAGCTTGTATAATGTCCTAGTCCCTGATGATAATCATAATAAGCATTCTCATCATATCCTTTGGGTAAAGGTCAAATCATATCAACCTTGATAGGATTAGGGAGATATATAAGTTAAAAATCTAGTAACCATGGGAGTAATAAATCTTTGGACTCACATAAATGTGTAAATTTTCTTCTTGGTACATTAGATAAGACAAGCCAATTAGGTTATTGTGAAACTATTTAACTATGGTGGTTGCTTTCCTTTTAGGCTCTACAGGTTTTACCTTATAGCTTGGTTTAATTATGATTTTTTTACTAGATGTAAATATATTTGGTGTGTTTGCTATGTACTTAAGCTTATTTAATGACATAATATTTATTTAATAGTCCCATAAAACATGGCATAAATAATATGAATATTTTAATTTATTAATAATAAAAGACACATGTAAAGGATCAAGCAAAATTTTCTTGAATATATATTTCAACTCTTTTTCTATCTTAAGATTGGTCATTTTGGCTAGTATTTTATTATATCTCAAGACATATTAATTGATAGGTTCATTTTTTCCTTGTTTTGTTTTGTAAATTTTATCATATGAAAGTATTTCATAAATACGAATAGAAAAGTTTGATAAAAATTGGTCTATAGGAGGTTTGAATGCTTTTATGGATTGAAGAGGTAAATCATAGAACCACCTCAAAGCATAGTATTTGAGGATTCTAAGAAATAATTTGGTAAAAATTTTATCATTATAGGTATAATCAAGGCATTCTACATAAAAGGTTTGAAGATATTGTTTACGATCACCCTTGCCATCATAAAACATGAACTTAGGTTTAATAAATTTTCATTAGTGTCATCAAATGTTTAACCCTAAAATATGGATCTAAGGTGATCTTATCATTAACCATATATTTTATTTAAATGAATATATATAAATTAAATGTCACAAGAGTGATAATCAGATCTATAATAGGTTAATTAGATGTTAAAGTCAGATATAAGCATACATTAAATTTATTATGTTGAGATTGTTTAAAAATGAAAAGTGTAAATATGTTAGATATAAAATGACAAAGAAGTGATGTACTTAGGTTTTTTGATGATAATGTATTTATAGATGTGGAACATAAATAAATTATTCTAGAAGGATATTATATAATAATAATCATATTCTAGATCTGTCACTTCTAAAGTTGTCGACACTAATGTTATCCTGGGATAGTTTTGTCGATGCTACTATTTGGGTTTGATGCAAGTGTTCTATATAAAATACCTACTATAAAAGGATGTAACTAATTGGATGTTTCTAGGGTATAATTAGAATTAAATCTAGTTTATTCATATTTAGGTCATGGACTGTCACTCCTTATGAAATGGCAAAACCCTAGTTTTCAATCTTCATAGTGACCTCGAGTAAAAATGGTTTAGTGGGTACATGGTGTCAAGCTAACCATAAAGAATATACTATTAGAGGGTAATTTATACATAGATAATACTATATAAGACAGCCTTACATTCATGTATTTCTCCTCTATGTGTTGTCTTCTATTTAAATCATATAATATGTGCAATGTAAGTACAAAAATGAATAAGCTTGTAACTTGGAAAAGTAGGCTCTTGGGATGGTCCTTTAGTAATTTAGACTTATAGATGTGTTTTAATTATTAATAATATATAAATAAGGAATATGTTTTCAATTAAATGTTTTAGAGAGTGTTTTTGATAAGCTACCTTAGTATCTTTGATCTTTTACTAGGTGACTCATAGGTGAGAAATGAAGAGTTTCAATTTTGTATTTATATCAATCCTTTTATATTAATAACTCACATTAACACACATAGTCCAACCATTATGATACATTTCATTTGAAAATTACATGACTTTAGGGAAATGGACACTTACATCATGAGTTGACACTAATGTCTATCCTAGATGTCAGTGTCTAGGGAATAAGAAAGCAAGTATAGGATGAAAACTTGCAGAGATGGAAGATAAGTACATTTTATGCATTTTGGTCAATATGGAATACCTGGGTCATCAACTTAAAACTATTTAGATTAAGATATATAGGCCAAGGGGAAAAATATAGAGCAAATTTGAGACTTACGAAAGAGAGAAAGGCATAGAATTGAGAGAAACAACAAATGTTTAGGTTTTCCAAGTGAACATGATATAGTCTCTATATAATCGTAAAATATCATCTATAGTACTAGTTGTTTTGGACACCAAAAAAAATACTATGAAGCATCTCATTCTTCCATGTAGTCATATTTTTAATGAAATTATCTCTTTAGTTAGGATAATCCTTGAGTGTAGTGGCCATGTTTTCTGACATCGCCATGTGATTCTCCATGATGGTCTTGGCCTTGTTTTCCTTTTAAAAATATATTTGTACCTTGCATAGTGCATCTTAAAATTGCTACTTCAAATATATAATACTACAACCAATCCGGTTGTCTTACTGCATAATAGTGTTGACCCCTATTCATATTTTTTGAGTAGATAAAAGAGGACTTATATTTTATATTTTAATTAATAACCTTGCACTCAGAGTTATTTAAGTTTTTGGTGTAGTCATCCAATCTTTTGTGAGTTTAGAAAGTAAATTAATGATTTGATTTTCCTCAAACATCCCTAATCACCCAAAAATTATACCAATAATGTTAGATAAATATCATTTATGATATTTATGGCCTTGGCCAACTAAGCATGTAAATATTATTTTTACTCCATTAATTTTATTTTGTCCTATTCCATCTCAATGATCTTCTATTTTATGGAATAATGAAATGTGTCTAATTCCTTAACCTAATTTATAGTGTTTTTTGGTTCACATAAAGTGATGCCTCTTGACTTATTGTGGTCAAAGTTAGAGAAGTCATAATAATTGTGGTTAGGGTTATCTAGTGCCAAATTTGAAAAATTAGGAGTGCAATGGTTTTTGTTCATAAGGGTGGGGATTGTATGTATTATATTCATTAGACTCTTATTTGAGGTTTCTATGACGCCTATTTTTTTGCACCTCTTAGTGTCATTATTGACACATAAAATGTGATAGAAGTATAGGGAATATCAGGAATCAATTTTTATTCTAAATATTTTGTTGGATTAACATGTTGCTATAGTAACTTAGCCTTCTTAGTATCAATAATGAGTTTAACCTTATTATTTATTTCTAATTACTCTTTTATATTGGTAATTGCCTATGTATTTTCCATTGTTACCTCTTTTACTTATTGTGCAACATCCTTGGTATCTTACTATTTGATATTTATATTTTTCTCTTCTTCCTTCTTTCCCAAGTATTGTATATTTTATCTTCCTCTTCGGCTACTTCATCAACTTTAACCTTCTTCCTATGTTCCACTTATTCCCTTTCGTATTATTGATACTTATTTTTTTTTCTAAACTTATTATTCTTTTTTTTCTTCATCTAATACTTTATTTCTTACTTTGTGTGACTTCTTCTTCTTCATCTTTCATATTCTACACATTATCTTGTTCCTCATGTTGCTTCCCTTGTGTGATAGATTCTTCCTCATTTTTATGCTTCTCTACTTATTATTTTTCCTCTATTCTTCTTCTTATTTGGTTTTAATATTGGATCATTATTTACCATAGTACCAAATTTTTAATTAAATTTTTTTATTGGCCTTATACGTAGCATATAATTCACTACATGAGACTCTTATCTAGCCTCTAATTCAACATATATAGGAGTTAAATAGCTCATAATAGGTCCACAACTAAAATAAATTCTAGAAACCCCAACTTATGTTAGGGCCATAGATGTGTCTATTGGTGCTTGCTATAATGTTTATGACTTTGATTTTTTATGTACCACTAGATTTTATACTTTAGAGGCCATAAAATGCATATGTGTTACCACTCTGGGAAATAATTCCTACTTCCACATAATTTTTTTCTTGTGCATATAACATTGTGATTAATAATGTAAAGGAGACATGTGGCTTAATATCCTTTTTTATTAATAATTAGTGAATCCATTTTTATATCCTTTTTGTATTATTTGTATTTGTGTCCATAAAAATAAGAATCCCTTTTTCTTTATATTATAATTATATGATTTTTTCATTATACTTTTTGCCTAACTGATACAATCCTAAATTTGAAAATTCATTACTTCTTATCAAAATATTCACCATAGTTCTGTAGGATGTGTTTTAATTTTTTTTAAAAATCCCTATCTTACTATTCTTATGCTAGCCTCAAATTTTAAATATCTCCAAACTTTCATCAACTTCCTCTCGTGTAGATAAGGATTCACCATTTAATTTTAAGTATAGAAGTGATGATGCTCATATGTTGGCCTTTCTATTTTCATGAAGACATTTTTCATCCAATTTTAGTATTTATATTTTTATCTATAAGGATTTGGCCATATGGAAAGGACTTTGACTTTATTTTACACTTATGTTTTTTTCTCTCGGATATAATAATTTATTGTTATTTTAAAAGGATGCCAATATATATGGGTTTTTATCCTATCAAATTGTCTATTTATATTAAATATGTGTATGATAATAATTACATTATATACATTCACATATTTAATGCACTCACCTATAATACTTGGGAAATACAAATCCTAGGAATGTTGACATCAAAATATAGGATGTTATGGAGGTGGAGGCCATAGTGGAATCTAGCGACCTAAACATCATATCCTTTATTGAGTTATTCTCCTAAAAATTGGTTCCAATACCTAGCCTTAAACCCCTCAAGCTTGCTTGCTCTGATCTTATTGTAGTCTTTGATGAGGGGGAATCTAGGCAAGCGTTCATATTGGAAGAGTATTTATTAGCCAATGGATATATATGTGAATTCATGAATTAATGGAAAAAACTACAAGAATGTCATGCATGTATCTTGAAGAACTAGAAACCACTCTTGGAAGGTAGATTTTAAATCTACCTAGGTGCAAAAAGCTTTTTTATTATTGTTTTTCATCATTTTGAAGACAAGGAGAAACATCAAAACAAGTTTTGGAGCTTGAACTATCAACCCTTGATCTTAAAACTATGGTCCCCAACCTTCAAACCTCTTACCATACCACTAAATATAAAACTCATTTGGGTTTCCCTACCTCATCTCCCTCCTAAATTTTAGAATGAATCAAGACTCAAAGTGATTGGTAAAGATATGTGTAAGTTTGTAAAAATAAACCCATAAACTGATCAATTTTACCATAGTAATTATGCCAAGATTCTATTAAATATAGACTCCTCCAAGGACCTACCTAAAAATTTGTTTTGCATGTAGGAGAATGTTCATGGTCCCAATCCCTTGACTATAAAGGACTACTATTTAAATGCTATAATTATTTCAACATGAGACATTTGAATAGAAAGTATATCAAATTTAGAATAAAAAAGGATTCTTCTTGTTGAAAGGACTTATTTCTAGCCCATCTTATAGTAATGGCTAATTCTTAAGCTAAAGATTCAAAATCATCTTTAGATGATCTTGAATCACCTATGTAGCAAATGGACCTTCAGATCCCCTTTTGGAATGAGGGAAACCTGATGGTAGATTCAAGGAAGATTTTAGACATAGTTATAAAATATTTCAAACCAAACACCTATGTGGAAGTGAATATATAATAATAAATTTTCATGGTAGAACCAAAATAAGATAAAATAGCAGAAGTCAAATCTCAAGCCTGTAAACTAGTTAATATATTTCCAGTTTAACTAGAAGCTAAGGAGGATAAGGGAGATGGACTAAGGTAAAAAAAATATAAAATATTAGTGACTCAATCCTCTAGTATGGCTCTACACTTAGGGGGTCCACTGAAAAAATCGGTAGCATGGAAAAAGTTTCATGAAAGATTACCAAATGTTAATTTGGTATATATAAGAAGGTAGAGTCCATTATTTAGTATGGATAGTCTTGGTTACTTGTATTTAGTAAGGTTCATGTGTTATTTTTACCATTGGTAGAGACATCCCATTTGAGCATGAATATTTTTATCTCTTTCTCCATTGTATAAAGTTATAGGCACTTTAAAATGCATAGTCATTTTACCTTATCAAATAAAAAAATTAGGAAATGTATTAGAATTTAGGTCTATACAACTTAAAAAGGTTTAAAACCCATTATTTATATCACCAAAATAGTGATAATAAAAATAATAATAATGTAAACCATAAAAAGTGATGTAAGAGACATGCATATATATATTTTCACTATTCTAAAAAGCAACTACAAGGTTGCATACTCATATGAAAGGAATGGAAACTAATATCTACAACAATTTTTTGATGTCCATTGTTATTTGAAAAAAAAAAATCAAATAAATACCAAATCATAAACACAAACCAAAGATTATAATATCCCATGGTTCATGAATAATTATTTTTTAAATTTGTTACAATGTTTACAATTCTTTTATAAAAATTTTCAATATTACAAAACAAAATTAATATTTCATTTAGAATAAATTTAGTACTAGTTTTAATGCTTCCATTTTCAAAAATGACCCATTAATATTCACACATAAATGTTATTTATTCCTAAGTTTAATAAACCTTACAATAATCGTCATTCAAAAAGCCTCAAATAAATATAATTTTAACCAATGTAATGATTATGAAACATCATAAAATAATTACATTAAATAAATATATTACCGTTTGGAATATAATGATTGTAAAGAATGTGATTAACCATATATTATGGTTAAACATTTTAGTTTTGTTTCTGAACTTAAAAAAAATTGAGAGTTTGATTTTATAGGATTAAGACAATCACCTTCTCCTTTTTTTGATGTTTCTCATAATGGTTCCACTCTTTCACTATGTTTCAATGTGTTTTCCAATGATCAATATACCTACCATTGTTAAAATTTAACTTTAAATTTGATATTTATATTATATTTTTAATGTTATAGTTCAAAAGTGTGATAAAATATAGCAAGCCTTGACATACGCATTTATAGATAAATCTTAAAAACAAACATGCCTACATATGTCCAAATTTAAATTATTCATAGGATAATTATTAGATTACATTGGACCTATGGGTTAGCCTATTTATCTTTTTGGACCCTAACATGACTTTCCTTCAAAATGTGTGGT